>APFE030377505.1:14681-73485 GCA_000404065.3 Pinus taeda | reverse complement strand
TACACAAATAAAAAATATGTCCATACCAACCAACACATTTGTCTCCTTTACATAAGAAATCATGGTTCTGTCCATGCTTTTGATGCCTTCCTTATGTCATTTGTGTTGTACATGATCCCTCCTCTTGTCAATTAATGACCTGAACCACTAACTTGACACTGCTTCATTGTGCACTATGACATTTTTTTCTAACTTCTCCGGAAAATGAGGAACTGATGTGAGTGTCCACGTTTGTGGAGCCCAATATTAGTATCTTCTGGGAAGGGCTTTAATTATCATTGACTGCTGGGGTGGACTTCTGTTTTTTGGCTTCTCTAGTTTCTATCTGTGCAGGCAGTACTATTTCTGAGTTTATAAACTGAAAAACTGTTTTAAATGTGGTAGCTTTAATTTCTCTTCTTTTACACTTTTCATTTAATTCACAATAACAAAATTAGCAGGAGAATCTGGTACACAAATCACTTACTGCACTTATATGCACTTATATGGTGATGTGATGAATGTGGAATGCCCTTGAATGATTAGCCTAGGGTATTTTACTGGAGAATTTGGGATGGGAGATTATTCATTGGTTTGTAATGGTTAGAGTAGATTCTGGAAGATAACAAATGGATAATATTTGAATGGGGGAGGTTGAGATGATTCCCATGCTTCATGTACTTGGGAAATTGAGTTTAGTAGCATAGAGTTGCTGAGAAACTAGTGTTTTAGAGAAGAAGAAACGAAGCATTGATCAAAACAGAGCTGAAGATGGCCAAGGTAACAAGCTGCTCAAATTTACATTCTTGGTGAGTGCTTTTCACGTTAATGTGGTTAGAACGGTAGTACTGCTGTTTAATTGGACTTTTAACCTCCCGAGTCCCAAATCCCTTGGATCTTATTCTAGGGAAATCTTTTCTTTGGCTACATCGATTGCTCTCCAGACTTATTATGGAGCTGCTGACAAGTGGCAAGAACTGATTTAGACTAATCTAATTTCATCTTAATTGCAGTCTCTTGGAAGCCATTTCTTTCAGCCAGTCCAATTGTTCTAATCTCTAAAGCTTTGTTGAAACTATCAGTCCTGATGAAGTGTTTTAACTTACCACTTGTTCTAGTAGTAGTCCCTTAGGAGCCCCTCCTAGGAACCTTGCTAAATTGAGCGATAACAGGTCTGATGGTTTATCTGGTTATTAAATCCATCTAGGAAGATGCACACACAACAAATCTATCCAGGAAGATCCATACATAGCAAGTCTCTCTCTCTCTCTATGAAATTTTGGTGGGCTGGTCACCACAATTCCAGGCTGAGGAAGTCTCAAGGCAGCGGGAGGATGCCGAGACCTAGTCTAACGTACAACAACGAGGTGTTTGAGGTTGTCTAGAGGCCGCAGGGCTGAAGTTTGTTGAGCAGCTTATCATTATTACGAGTTCCTACTAAGGCTGTTTTTAGGGCAGCGGTGCAGCATTAAACCTATCCCAAGGAAGCGGAAACCTTATCCAGATCTTCTGGGATCAGGCAAGACCTTAAAAACCATCTGTGACACATACATGTTCAGATTTGGATAACAGAGCATCCAAACAGCCTTCCTAGGCAGTGGCTTTCCCCCTGAGACGACAGTAATGCCAGCACAGCAAGGGCTGGGAATATTATTGTACGGCAAGAAGAATTTTGGTAGGAAGAGTTTGTCACAAACCCTCTTAGGCAGCATAACAAGTCTCGAAAATAGTACCAAGAATCCTGAAAGATTTACAACTGATAAACTGTGAGTTGCTAAGTAACAGTATAGCTAAATATAGCTGGTTGTGTTAGAATAATTACTACAGTTCTGTTATTAAATTATTAGGACTGTACAAGACAGGATTTGTAGAGTGAAGTGTTGGACATATTACTCATTTCGTATCATTGAAATGGTATCATGTGCCTGAGTTATCAATGCAATTGAATGTGGAATTGTGACCTAACTGGTGGAGGGTTGTAATCTACTGTTTATTGTGAGCTAACTGGTGGAGAATTGTACTCTATTGTTTATTGTGCACTTAATATCACTACTGTCTAAGATTGGAATTAAATATAGTCATCTGGGTGACTATGGTTATATGTTTTTGATAACCCTAAGGGAAAAATTACCCTAGGATACTATAGGTGATCTCTTGAAAATGTAAGTAAACACAAAATCACACCAAGGTTGGTGTGTGCTGCTACATGCATGCTCTATCCAATGTCGAATAGGGTTGATATAATCAGCACCTCCAATATATGAATTACCTACTCATTACCATGTATTACTTGATGAGAATAGTTTTACTGTGGATGATCTTCAGATTTTGGTCCATGCATTATCTTATGTGTAAGAAACAATGCTTGATGTTTTTATTTTGATGTTACAACCCAATTCTATTGAGGTTTTGACTCTAACTGTGTATTTGTTTGGTTGTGGGTATCAAAGGAGTACAACGGCAATATCTTCAGGTAGGGTGTTAATCTTTAAAGGACTGTAATTTGTTTCTCCTTTACAATGGAAATGCCAGTAGTTAAATTTATATCTGGTCTGATTATTATGTGTTTGATGATGTGCAGTTGCCCCAATAAATTATGCACATTTAGCTGCAACCCACATGAGCTTAATGAAACAGCTTCCCGATCAGGAAGAGCTGAAGGGTCAACTGCATCTGGAGGAGCACATGTCCCTGAGCTCCCTGCTCTGCACAAAAAATTTTTCCACACAATGTTCTTCTGTTGAATCTTACAGAATTTTTTCTTCCCTCCATTCATGCATTTAATTCATTTAAACAACAATACTCTGATGAAATTGTCAGCAGAACTGAAATTATAATTGCATCTATGTATGCTTTTATAATCCAGTCTCTCCAACCGTCCCAAAACCTTGGGATGTGAAATCTGATTTTACAGTGCACATCACTAATGATACATGAACAATAAATTTTGATGTATGTAAGGTGAATCTTATTGGGTTGATCAATTGTTGAGTGACAATTCTTGGATGATGATTTGTTATTTTTCAAGAACTGCCATAAATAATGCAAGAAAAATGTGCATGTCCACATGTTTGTCTTTAAATTACTTTCAACAATGTTCATAATTGAGATGAATCCTTTAATTTGGACTGAATTTCTTTTTCTTTCGGATTTCATTTCATGGGAAAAAAGGTTGACATATTACGTATTTTTTCCTGAACTTCTCAACGTGCTTAAAAAGAGTTTATAATAAAACCTTGAATTAGATTAAAGTGTTTAAATACTACACTATGTAAATTAAGTATTGAATCATCCAAATCTTAAACTGCAAGATTCTTGTCAGATTTATGGCAATCAAGAGGGTACTTCTGTTATGAGATTAGCTTATTGTGTCCAAGAGGGTTCATTCTGCTACAAGATTAGCTCACTTTGTCTTTGGAAAATTTTCAGAACCTATTTGTTGAACATACAATCCTAAGGTTGAATCTGAAATATAACTTACAGTGGTATATTTTACTTCTGTCCAACCAAATATACAATGTAGTCCAATAAAATACACTGATCAATTGTACTTCCAAGCTAAATATTTTCCCAACATGAATCCTAGGATTCAATATATTTTAATATTATTTAATTGTAACAATTTTATTTCAGCTATAAAACCGCCCAATTATCGTTTATGTTTGTTAAATCAGCTAACTGTTCATGATAGATTTGGATACCAGACAACCCTATAAACTACTCATTTAAAATGATGACATTATACGCTGCAAGTATAAAAAAATTGGACGGTCAAACACCCTCACATATACATAAGAATGAAGTTACAAGTACACACTGGTAATGTATTACAAGTTGATACATGATACTCTGAGCTTTTCACATGCTAGGACTCTCCAATGTTTTCCAAACCCTAGGTAGGGTGGCAACTATCAATAACAAACCCTAACCAGTAATACAAAGGTCTACAAGGCATTCCACCAAGCTGTCCAAACACCCGAAAGACTCCACAACAAGCTAGCATGAACACTAACAAGTCCATCCCTAATATTTCACCAAGCTTGCCAAATACAATATCTTTAAGCAAAGTGCTCCAAGTGTCCTCTAGGTTTCAACCGATGGTAGGCATCACACCATGCATAAAGCACCCTCAAACACGATGCAAACATTTTTAGAAAAAAAAAACCAAGAACTCTACCACCGACCAACACCATTGATTACTGTATTAACTTGACAACACCAAATAAATTTGAACAAATGATAATTTTTCCTTGGATTGAAATGTTGCTTACAATAGTTAAATATGGTTGTCTAACTCTTCTAGGTTTTGTTTTCTTTGTCAGAATCTGGGTATACAAGTTTGGATGAGATTGTGATCTTACCCTTGTGGATTCAATGGGGCTTTTGGATTATGGAAACTACATAGCTCAAATTTATAATTTTAACAATTTCTTTCTTAACCAAACTTGACCTGGGAAAATATGCCTAAATGTAAGAGTTAACTATGACTTTTAAAAAACAAATGGTATAACTGAACATTTACTGAGAAGAAATAATAGAGAGCTTATTACCTAACGATACAAGTTGCTTCTCTCCAAAACCCTAGGAGGAAACAAACACATTTAAATTAAAAAATAAAATTTCAAACAATACTTCCCATACCATCATGAAACCTCAGTACCTCTTTCTTCTTCAGATAACTATCACACTTTTTTTAAGAGTTTTACATGTTACATCAAATCCATTTTAAGGAATCTGCTAAGAAACTTCAGTACCTCTTTCTTCTTCAGATAACTATCACTTTTTTTTAATAGTTCTACATGTTACATCAAGCCTATTTTAACGAATCAACTAATATTTATTGACAGAAGTTGCCAAATTCTAACCAAATACCATCGGAAAAGGAAAAATACCGAAGCATTGCTAATTATCCTATTTTAACAATTTCTTTCTTAACCAAACTTGACCTGGGAAAATATGCCTAAATGTAAGAGTTAACTATGAATTTTAAAAAACAAATGGTATAACTGAACATTTACTGAGAAGAAATAACAGAGAGCTTATCACCTAACGATACAAGTTGCTTCTCTCCAAAACCCTAGGAGGAAACAAACACATTTAAATTAAAAAATAAAATTTCAAACAGTACTTCCCATACCATCATGAAACCTACCTCTTTCTTCTTCAGATAACTATCACACTTTTTTTAAGAGTTTCACATGTTACATCAAATCCATTTTAAGGAATCTGCTAAGAAACTTCAGTACCTCTTTCTTCTTCAGATAACTATCACTTGTTTGATACAAACCTATCCTTTTCTTATTACACCATTCAAAAAATGAGATTCTCAACAGAATAGCTCATCACACATGTTATCTGTTTATTGATAGATTCTTTAAATACAAGAAACCTTTCATCACTGATCAACAACCAACGAACAAATCACATAGCATATCAATATCTCTCCAGAACAAAGATCTGAGAAGGTGTTTGGAAGGATCAGACAACATCATAATGTATTGATGATAATCACAAAATCATGAACCAATTACTTTTCTCAAAATACATTTGTCCATGTACATGGAATATATTACATTTGTCCATAAATTTGTCTCCCATACAAAAAATTGTAATCATTGCGTGTTGGGGAAAAATAAAACATTAATAGGTTCTTCTTTAATGAAAGAACCATGCTATGATAGACCCCAGAAAAATGATAACGACAACCCATTCACACAATGAGGATTTATATTGATGGTGATCAATGATTTCTGTTGAAGTGGATGGTGATCCTATGTCATATTTGGCATCTACATATGTGCTTAAAAATGCTATAGACATTATATCAGTGGACATCTTTTCAGTATCTACAGAGTGATTGATGGTAAAATGTTGAAATTGACAACTCCAATTTATTGCTTCCTTATGAAGAGGTTTTAAATTGTCCTTCCGAACCCGATAGATGCCTTTCATCTCATTACATATCAACTCCGAGTTGGTGAAGACTTCAATATCATTGACATCATGTTGTTTTGCCTCTTTTAATCCTTCAACAAGGGCAATGTAATATGCCTCATTGTTTGTCGTCATTCCAAGCACTTCTCTATTTCCATGAATTAAATGATTTGTTGCCATATTCTAAAGGACAAATTTAATAACTGCTCGACCTGGATTTGGAAAGCAAGACACTTCAATGCATAAATGCCACTTTTGCACCATTTTTTACACTTCAAAAACCTGAAAAACAAATAACAATAAATTCATGTTAAATAAGTAGACAATTATCTATTTCCTAATACTCAACATGTTTTTCAATCATATATAATTAAAAAAAGAAGATAACTTGTGTTCATTTACACTGCAACACTTTTAATACTGGCAACTATTCTGCAAAATATATTAACTGGCAAATCAAGAGTCATCCATCCGTGAATGAGAAAATCAAACATGTTTTAAAATGCCCACAACCATTAGTGTTATGCCAGAGAGACAAGTTTTCTTCGAACTGAATTGAAGAAAACTTAGCAAGTTATTCAACATATATATAAATATAAAACCTCTTTTATGCTTTTTTTGAGGTCTAAAATATCAATCACTCAATAATGACAAAAATAAGTAGCACAAAAGGATGCAAAAAATTTGGGATGCAAGCATTTCCTTTAAGATGTTGCTTCTTGCCTCATTCACTCTCAACAAGGCATTCCTTAAAGGAAAGATTCCTTTGAGAACATGAACAAATGCATTCCTTAAAGGAAAGATTCCAACAAACGGTACATCTTCATTTTGTGTTTTTTTCTATCCACTCTCATATTGATACTGTATACTAACAACAGAGATATTGAAACTCACTTTATTTGTTTTTTTCATTGAAAATTGAAGACAATTTTTTTGATGAAGGGGTTTCTCGCTATAAGACTTTGTTTGTAATGTTTAAAGCTAGTTTCTTTACATGAACTTGAACATTTGTACATTTTTAAACAAAGTATTGCCTGCTTTGCTTCAAGTAAAATGGTAAATGAAAACGGAACAGAAGCACATCCATCCTTTACCTTTAATGTTTTGGAGTAATGGAGGACTACTGTTCACTGAGATTCCCTATTTCAATAAGTACCCATGTTAGTTGTTAACTCTATGTTACTGGCAATAATGCAAATGACAAGCCAGCTTGTAGAATGAATTAATTCATCTGTCACAGTTTGTGAAATGGATATTGGTGGATTTGTCCAGATGTGCACCTAATTTTAACATATCATGACTGCAGTTGCTGGCCAATGTGGGTGTCTAATAACCACCGAGTGATGAAATTTTGGGTTTCACCAACTAAGAACATATTGCATTATATTTGGCAGATTACAAGTTAATTCATAAAAGATCTGGTTTTAGAAACTATCCCTGGAAATATAATGGCTCGTAGCATCCCAGAAATGGGTTCGCAAAGAGCACCTCAAGCATGTAACTTATGCTTATGAAAGTCTAAAATATAGAAGCTTAGATATACTTTTTTTGGGTTGAACAATATCAGCCAATATATGCTAGGTTGGATTTGGCCCATGAATTCCAGGGCGATCCCGGACTTTCAAACTCTGAAAGCAGCCTTTCAAACTCTTAAAACAGCTTCTCAATTATGTCAAAAAATGGATATTCAAATAATCTTACAGTGCTCTGCACCATCTGTGAAAATCCGTACTGTTACTTGTCATTGCTTCCAAAAAATACTGCAACAAGGGTGCAATGTTAAAGAAGCTAGGAAAGGCCATATAATCCTTATACAACTGTCTAGTTGAACCAAACCCAACTGCCATTTCGTAAGACATCTACAGGCAGTCCGAAATTCATCGACAATTGAATAATTTTGTACTTATCTCATGGAGCTCAGCGAAAAACTTGACACCATGAGTCATTCCAGCATGTTGACTTATTGAAAGGGGCATATGGAGATTGGGTTGAACTTATGGCCCCGGCAGGTCATTAACTGTGTGCACATTTTACAGACCCAAGCCTACCCCCGGTTACTCTTTGAGGCCTGCCATTATGTTTTAGCTCAACCGCCCCGGGACTAGTGGTTGCAGTATTCTTTCTGATGCTATTTTTCAATTGCCAATATTTCAATGACTTTGATAATGATACTGTAAAGTAAAGCTAAATTTTGCTTATCACTTATCATTGTTATATCAAGAGAACCAATGGTTAATGATAAAGTGAACTTACTGAAATTTTCATCATGATTCCAGGTTATCTATCCCCTGTTAGTGAATGGGCATGGATGGATTCATTGTTTTCTTGAAGATGGTAAATAGTAATGGTATTTCTTTCTAGTTCTGAGAATGGTCTTACTAGGTTTGTGTAAGCTCAAAAATGCTATTGGCTGGAACTTTCTTCTTGATAGAGTAGTTCAATATTCTGAATTTTCTAAACTTATGGTTTTGCTTTGCTCTAGTGGGCTTTAGGAAATGCAGAAAAGAAATTATCCAAAAATCAGAGGGTTCACATCGGATGTTCTGTACTGTCCTTGATCCAAACTGAAAGCTGGCCGCATATATTTATTCTCTGGAATCTATTCTGTTGACTGTGGGATTCACTATAACTTCCCATCAGTAACCAACCCTTTAAATGGGTGAGCATGTTGAGACGGTAGAACTTGTGAATGCTCTGCAGAAAGGTTTTGAATTTTAAGCTCACTATTATTATTTTGCATTTCACTGCCTATTGTAGTTATATGGTATGTGTAACTTGATCTTTTCTCCAGCGATAGTCAGATGATAACACTTTAAAATATCTTATGTTTGCCTAATTGGTCTACTTTGAGAGGGGCATTGAAACAACAGTATATGTTGAACACGACTTATCAAAATGATCCTAAATGATTTACAGTCTCAAACACTGAATTTGCTCAGTGTTATCAGTGGCATCATGCTACACTGATCAATATGATTGAGAAAAACCATCATACCTCACTGAATAAAAATGAATATCGCAATTTGACAGACAACATGGGTTCTTACCCTCTGGTTTCCTTCTGTCCTTTCTACCTTATCTTTTGAGAATTTGATTCATGTGTCTTGTTTGACTTTGAAGAACTTTTCTTGTAATAATAAACCAGAAGACACACAGTGCACGGTGAAGACAATAATAAACCATACTGATGAAAGCATATGATGGAATGCTAGCAGTTATGACCCACACATGTCCAATTTTTTTTATTTAAATACTATTCATCAAGGGACAACATAACTACAGTGGCTGCATTGCCACTGCAGTCACCTTCAATGGAGGCAAAGATGAATCAAGCTCAATTGAAGAGGAAAGATGACAGAATCCCTCAATGGGGTCATCAGGAGACGAGGGAATTCATCGCCATCAGGGCAGAGCTGGGAAAGGATTTCACGCAGACAAAAAGAAATAAGACCCTGTGGGAGATTATCATTATCGCGGGGAAAATGAAGGCCAAGGGATACAGAAGAAGCGCAGAGCAGTGTAAACACAAGTGGAAAAATCTCGTTAACCGTTACAAATTTTATCGCTCCACAGAGTCTCTGGCACATGTTGCCGAGATGACGACGAAGCAGGTTAGCAAGCTAGCTTTGGTCTATATGGTATGGATCGCCTTCACGCTATTGTTCATCGGAAAAGCAGGTAATATTTTTGATATATAATTAGGGAGCCAACGAGCCCTCAAGATTCTGGAGAAATTACCCGGACAACAAAGTGAAATTGCTGGGGTTCAGAAGAATACCTGGTTCCGGGGGAGCTACTGAGTGCTGCAGAGCGGGAAGAAGCGCGAGAGTGGGAGAGCGCCGGGCCGGGTCGAAGAGTAACGCGGGTGAGTAATCTGGCACCGGCCATAATACTCTAGCTCGTCCCCGATCCGATCGGTCAGGGGATGTCAGGTGCCTGCAAGACGATTCTTTTGTCAGAGCTTCAATCGGGAATGTCAGCACTGTCAGGGCAGGGTGGCGGGGTGGCGGAGAAAGAGGGTGGCGGAGTTGTGGGATGGTGGTGGAGGGCGGAAAGGTTTCCGGTGGCCGGAGCCGGAGGATTTTCCGGCCGGCGACGGAAACCGAGCCATTCTACAGCCTCAGTAGACTACTCCATAAAAATCATGATCTAAGTTTTTTTTGTATTTCAAGTCTTGTTCCAAAAAATAATAATTTAAAAGACGTACTACCAATTATTGATGGGCTGATCCCAATCCCCACGGCTTCTTTGACTACATACGTGATATCACTCCTGTGCCGTGTGGGCTTTTCGGTGATTATTTGTGTGTTCCCACAGAAAAAGACTGGTTCCACGATTTTCTTCTGCAAACGCTTGTGAAGTACGTTAGCGTACTCCGTGCCACACAAACATGTACGTGGGAAGATAGTATATCCGAGTGCTCTTCAATTACGGGAAAAACCACGTTGGACCCAGTAATCCTATATGAGAATGCATAAATATTTGCGTGGCGAATATGAGTTAAAAAGAATTACAGAAAAACCGCGTTGGACGCAGTAATCCTATATGATATGCATACATATTTGCGCGGCTAATATGAGTTAAAAATATAAAATTCATAGTTATAGTTTTAAGAGGTTATAATTTTAAACACTAAATCTATCTGCACTAAAAAAAAATTGAAATACTGTAATAATCAGTTTTTTTTAAATGAAAATTTACCCACACAGAAGTGTAGTGTATATAGACAACACCAATTTAATATTGCGCATTCCGACAACCCATGTCTAAACGGTCCCACAAGGCCTAACTTCACTGTCCATATATTTTCGCACGTCTCTCATCCTTGTCGCGTTGAATAGCTGTTCTTATGGCAAGATTCTCCCTTGTCTTCTCTATATATGCTCCTCGTTTTCATTCGTTTTAGCGCAAGCTCTTCTGCTGTATTCTCCACGTTTGTTCATACTCTTTCTTAGTATTTACCTCAATATTTTCCTGTTTCCATATCTGGTCATGCCCTATATTCGTCTTTAGCGCAATAGTCTCTGGTGTTTAGAGCAAGATTTTCCATTTTCCCCTTCCATATTTGCTGATAGCCTTCATTTGTTTTTGGCAGAGCCAAACGGTTACAAATCGGTGTGATTTAATTATAGACTGGTTTTTTTTTTTTTTTTAATTTTTAATAATCTGAGGATTTGTAGCGAGATCCATGGATCTTATTCCTAATATTCCAGACGAAATCGGTCGAGAGTGCCTGCTTAGAGTGCCTTACAAGTCACATGATAAGCTCAAATCTGTGTGCAGAAGCTGGGAGGATATGCTGGGTAGCCCTCGGTTCTATGAAGACAGAAAAATCTCTGGGACTAGCGAGCAGTTGATATGTTTGATTCAGGCTATTCCTCAAGGAAATTCGGCTGACAAGGATAAATGGCAGAGAGCCCCCGTTTATGGGCTAACTCTGTATGACCCTCTGCAGGATACTTGGGATCGGCTCCCTTCCATTCCCCAATTTCCCAATGGGATTCCCCTCTTCTGTCACTGCGTTTCGGTGGATCAGAAACTGATTATTATTGGTGGATGGAATCCGTCCCGCTGGGAGGCAATGAACTCTGTCTTTATCTATGACTTCACGTCCGGTACTTGGCGCAGCGGAGCCGATATGCCCACGATTCGATCCTTCTTCGCCTCTTCTATTTCTCCCGATGGGCTTATCTACGTCGCCGGAGGGCAGGACAACAAGAAAAACGCTCTGCGGACTGCAGATGCATATGATGTTAAACATGACAAGTGGGAGGCTCTGTCTCCCATGAGCCAAGAGCGAGAGCGATGCCACGGAGTCTTTATGGATGGAAAATTCAGTGTGATAAGCGGGTACGCGACAGAGTCAGAGGGTCGATTCGAGAAGAGTGCGGAAGAATTCGATCCCAAATCAGGCGTCTGGAATAAAGTGGAGAATATGTGGAGTATTGGGCGAAGCCCAAAGTCTTGGTTGGCAGTCTTGGGGCACTTGTATTTCTTCCATAACCAACAACTGACGCGATATAACTGTAACGACAACTTTTCAGAAGTGGTGGCTCCTCTTCCTGAAAATATGGACGTTGCTACCTGCGCCACAGCATGGCGTGACAAGATATTTGTGAGCGGTTCTACGAGCCGTTGGGGTGAGCAGGTGTGTTACATGTTCGACAACTCTGGGAAGTGGGTTCCCGTCGAGAAGCCACATGACTTTGAGGGATTTGTTCAGGGTGCGATAACTCTGGAGTTGTGAGAATATTCTGTTTGGTCCTCGATTATGTGCCTAAGCGTGCACACTAAATTATGTGAAAAAAGCCGTTGATTCTGCATGCTGCTGCCGCAAATTGCAGGTGGGATTTGATTGAAAAGGATTCCTAGTGTAATATTTTATATATTCCATTATTTTTGTCATCCATCCACTATTTTTTTTCCATGATCAAAAGCTTGCAGTTTCTCAAAACATATTTAAAGTATTTTCTATCATGAGTGGAAGGTAGCTGGTTATTATTTGGGAATGTGCATTGTTTAATTTTTGAATACATATAATTGTTTTGTTTTTGTTGGTCATTATGATGCAAGGTATAAATTACATTCCCTTTGAAATGACTGATATATATAGAATATAGGCATAACAGATATATATGTATATGTGTATTTGGAATGTGCATACGTATACATACTTTCCATCTCAATATAATATATCTCGCTTTTTTTCTTCTGAAAAAAAATAAATTACATTCCCTACCAATTTAAGACTACGCATATTTAACTTTTAAGTATGGAGTCGTTTTCAATTTCTATTCATGATGTAATAGCAAGGAACTTCAAATGACAATTAAAACTCGAAATGGCAAATGGGAGCGAAGTAAAAAATGATGATAGAGTGATATGGCAGGAAAAAGTAATTGTTGACCGGAGGATGTGAGTGTTGGATAATGATTGATTTTAAAGATAACCAGCATGTGAAATGGTGAAATACGTGTTCAATGCAACGCGGAATTAGGAATATAATTAATATGATTATGTAAGTTTAAATATATATATGTATTATGCAGGGAGATAGGTCGATGCCGGTGAGCTTATCGTCTACTGCAGGAAATTGACGAAAAAGGATATTGCAATTTAATGACGAAAAAGGATATTGCAATTTGCAGTACGATTATATGGGTTTATATATATAAAATTATATATAGAATATAATATGCAGGAAGTTACGTGGATACCGGTGAGCTTATCGTGTACGGCAGGAATTGCAGGAATTGACTATAAGGATATTTGCAATTTGCTGTACGGATCCAATGATAGCCCTTACGGGATCCACTCACTTTTATTTTTAGGTTTAGGTTGAGATTAACACGTGTGACTCGTGATAGAATTTTTAGTGGCTTGTAATAAGGTGATCTGCTCTCGTCGAAATTTTATTCTTGATCAATATTCTTTGTTAAAATATCAAAATAGAATTTTTTATTCTTGGTCAATATTCTTTGTTAAATTATCAAAATAGGAATTTGCAGAAACCATTAAATTTAAGGATTATTTCACATTAAAATTTCTATCTTGTTTATGATGGTATAAAGTTTATCTCAATTCTTAATTGCCTGATTTCTTTTATTTATATAAAAAATTTAAATAATTTTTTTATAATATAGTTTAATTTGAGAATTAAATTAAATTGATGCAATATAGGTTAATCGGGTAAAAATTTAATATATGTGTTATATATTACATAAACATTAAACATTTTTTGGGTAATATATAAGATTTTTTTTTTGATTAAGTGACCGAAACCACAACATAAAACAACCATTTTGGAAAAAGATCTTTGGTTTGCATCTTTTGAATCAGTGACCGGAGAATCCACAGTATGAACATTTTTATACCAACGTTTCAAATCTCAAATGGGATCCATCATCAGGATTTTAGAATGATGATAAAAGAAAGCAAATCATTCTAAAATCCTGATGATGGATCCCATTTGGGATTTGAAACGTTGGTATAAAAATGTTCATACTGTGGATTCTCCGGTCACTAATTCAAAAAATGCAAACCACTGATCTCTTAAATCCAAAATATAAATTTTATTTAGGAATTTTTTTAATTTTAACTTGATTGCAATATATGGTTTAATCAAGTAATATTTTAAATATATAAGTGTTTTGTATTATTTCATAAACAATGAACATATTCAAATGTTTACCACTAAAATAGTTAATAATTTGATGTAATTATGTATAGTTACTATTTATATAATTTTACAAAATACATTAAAATATTTTAAAAGAGATTTTGAATATATTGGTCAAACCCATTAACTATAATGTATTTTTTAGAGGAATAACTCTAAAAAGAATTGAAATAAAGGAGTACATTATCAATAATAAAAAAGATTAAAAACACACTCAAATAGGAATTTTGGAGATTCTAACATTTCAACAGATAATAATACATAGGCCATGCATTTGGAAGGCCAAACCTAATTGTTCAAGTATGAATCTATCACACTCATCAAAGGCATGGTAACCACCTATTTGAAATTTTCATATACAACTACTAATTATATCCATTTTCTAATTAAATGAATAAACAACCCCATTTTATAAACCAAAATCTATCACGAGTATGCCAACACTAAAAAAAACATTTTTTTGTACCTAAAAAATATGAAAATCAATTATATTATTTCAATAAGACAACTTAGGTAAGGTCACTTCTATTAAGTTAGAAACCCTCCAATTTAATTAATTACTCTATTTCCATAAGAGTAAATGTTTTGTAACTATATCAATGATACATGTGTATGTGTATGTCATTTCAATATTAAGCTTTAAGCTCCCATGTTCATACTTTAGGCTTAAAAGTGTGCGGTGCATGATGTGAATAGAAATAAGAATAAGGTTTTTTTAACACATTTAAATACCCAACTTCAAATAATACCCTTTATGATGTTGAGCCCTGAATATTATAAAAATATTCATCTTATCTTAAACATTCTGTATAATGGAAACTTTAAATTTTAATAATTATCCTTAAATTTAACCAATATATACAATATAATAAATCATAAATTTATAAAAAAATTAAATAAATATTATTAATAATATGTAATTTAAAATAATAAATATAATGTCTAAATAAACAAAATACAGATAAATATCCCTACAATTTGATGATTTGCTCGTGAGTCTCGAAGGACGATGGTATCTAGTTAGCTGCATTGGCCGGCGAGTGCTTTATTTTTACCATGGCATGAGCTATTAACGTCGTTAACATTGGCGGGGATAATTTATTATTCGATTTTCATCGCATGAATAGTTAAATCCGTTTACTTTGGAAGATTTTTTTTGTTTTTTTTTCTTTTAATTTAGTTCTCAAAGCAGGGAAGAGAGCCATTTTTTTTGTTATTAGTTAATGTAGATGGTTATTCAAGTAAAATCACACTCTTTTAAATGATTGGCTAGTTAGTTAAGGGTAGGGTTTCATAACTGAAAAAATTCTAATATTTAAATTTGGTTTAGTGTAATTTATAGAAGATTCAATACAGAATAAAGCTTAGAATTCAAATTAAACTTTAATTTTTTAATAATACAATTTTAACCAAAAAAAATTAAATTTATATAATTAGAGTTTTTAATATTGTGGAAATATTTATATAATGATTTTTAAGTTAAAATTAAATTAATAAATAATAATTAAAATTAAATTATATATAATTTTAATATATTAGGTAATAATACTGATTGGTTTTCTCCTTTAAAGAAAAAATTGTTATATTTATGGATAAATTATATGGTTATTTGAAAGAAAAAGAGTTGACAATGTTTTTCGTGTAGTCTTAAAAAAAAACTTTTTCGATAAACAAAAACCAGTAAGACTTTAAACCTTAAGTTTATTTATTAACGACGCAAAATAATTTACCGAATCCATTACAATATGATTAAAAATAAGAATAGTTGAATTGATACATGGATAATTTGAAATCTAGAAGCATAACATAGATGAGATGTTAGGAATCGAACTCTATCCTTCCATTTATCGACCATCGAGAAATTCATAAAAGTATAAGGTATTAGAACGGAACACTACACCTCCTTAGAAATCCCGTTTTCCTTTTGATTTAATTTTACATATATGTGAGGGAATGAAGAGGGCCATTTTTTCCACCATAATTTTATTTAATGTCTACTATATTATAGTTTTTGAGTAGCTCAAAATGTGAAGTTTACATATTTTTTTAAACTGCAAATGAAAGAAAAATCTAAAAAGCATTAGATTTTTCTTTGATATTAGTTCATTTTTAAAAGAAACATAAAAGAATGGCTGTATGCATGAATATGAAAGGAAACTCAAATTTGTAATTCATATTTATAATTTTGTATAGTATATCACAGTTTTTGAGTTATTCAAAATTTGAAGTTTCAATATTCTTTTTCAACTATAAGTGAAAAAAGAGTCTAAAAAAAGTAAGTTTTTCTTTAATATTAGTTCATTTTTAAGGAATATGAAGATCAAATTTGTAATCCATACTTATAGTCCTCTACAACACTTTATATGGGCAATGACACATTAGTGCTAATTTATTGTCCTTCTTCTGTTGTTTGAGGGACATCTATTTATATGGTTGTAGTTTCATAACTACCTAATCTCTCACTTCAAATTCCCTTTCACTGTGATGTTTATCTACTTGTTTCATCCTAGTTTTTGTTACAACCAAGTTGTCCTTCAAAAGTTTGATAACTGTTTTTTGTTGTTATATGTGATCCTTTATTACTTGACCCTTTATAGTCCCTTTCAAGGGCGATGCAATAGATGGAAGATGATATCAATAAAGTGCCATAAAATTTTGACATTTTTTATGAAGTATAGAAGAATGTGTTGTACCATCATTATGTCATGGGAAATCACATGACCCACTATGTTTATTTATATAATGCAAAGTAACACAGAGACCCTTATAAAAATTTAATCACAATCTTGGTTTTCCCATTAGATTGAGGATGTTAAGACAAGGAATGATCCAGTTGAGTATCCAAATAAGAAAATACTTCAATCAAACAATTTCCAATGAAATTAGATCTTTGTCACATATAATAATCTTTGATCCATATGGCTTTTCTAATTTTTCCATGAATGTTTTTTCCACTGTACCTTCTATAAAGGGATGAGAAAGAGAGAAAAGATGGGAATACTTTATTATTCAATCTACAACTACCATAATGACATTATTTCCTTCATATTTGGTTTATGTTGTAGTGGCTGCAACACCATCCAAAATTTTGGTCTGCATTCAATTTCGAAGCCTTCCTTAGGTTTTTCCTTGATGTTTGCAAGCACTTGGGCTCATCCCATGAGCCCTTGTTGAGTCTCTGCACTCTCCTGGCTTGTTCTTTTTGCATGTTGGTCATAATGTCATGCTTGCAATCATGTTCTAGCCATGCACAAGGTCCGCCTTCATGTGTAAAGGTTGTGTCCACTATGTAAACATATGTCGCACTCACACATGAATTCGTATGCACTGTTGCTCACGTGTCGCCACCATCCTTCAATGATCTATTACAAGTGTCACGATTGTCGCTCACATCGTCAGTCAATCACACTAAGTGTATGTTTTCTTGATGGTTTGAGGTATCTTGTCGTCAAGTCATGTTGAGTGTGTGTCGCCAGGTCATGCATGTACGAAGTCATGCGTTCACACACTTCGTCATTTTGTTGAAACTCTATCGACCAAACCAACCTCCAATAGTCGGACATCCGCTAGGCTGCGTTGCGTAATTTTAGCTCTCAGTGATTATGTACTGCTACCCAGAATTGCACAGAGCTTGAGGCTGCCTCTCATGTAGTATACACTGCGTAATCCTGGAATCGACTCGACCGACTGTCACCTAGAACAACACAGATGTTTCCTAGCAATTCATTTCAATTTGCACTGCTCGCAAGAACATCAATCGAGCCTCCAGCTAGTCAACTAGAGAGTTTGACTGGGAAGTGTCCTCAAGCCTCACTCTTCCAAAAAGTTGTGCAAAAGCTATCAAGCATGCCTACTCCACTGATTGAAGAAACTACGTAGACATGCCGGACAGACACCCTGTGTCAGTCACTACCTCCCTCAAAAAATTGCATAGTTTTTTAGGCAGTCACATAGTCAGTCGACCCGCTGCTCATCCACAAAACTGCATAGTTTTCATGAGTAGTCTCCCAGATGTCCAACATCCCGCTCAGATTAGAAACTGTGCAAGGATATCTAGCAGGCTAGCCTCCCAACAGTTGTGCAATTATTTCTAGCAGCCTCCTCCAGCCCGCTTCTAGGTCCTTAGAAAAATCGCATAATTTTTCCAAGCAGCCTCCCACAACTTGCTGCTAGCTCTCCAGAGAAATTGTGTTGTTTTCACTGCCAATATCCCTCTACTTCCTGCATTGTCTCCCTAAAAATATTGCATAGATCTACCTTCCAGCAAAACCAGATCCCGCGGATAGTCACTGTTGGTCCAGATTTCCCATCTCATCCTCTCAGTGGCCTTTGCATAGTTTTCATGAATATTTCTTGAAGCCCGCATCCCATCTTGAAATCTGCCTTACACAGCTTCAAAGCCTTGTCCTCTCTCGCGGTCACTTGCATTCAAAATCGAACAACAATGCATCATGGTAGACTAGGAGATTTTGGGATTTGATATCATCTCATCATGAATGATTGCATATACAGGTACATGGATGAGACCTGACACGACGACAAACGGGATGAACAAAGAGCGCATGCAAGGAGATTGTTTCACGAACAGACAAACAAGGAATGCATGCGAAGAGATTTGTTCACTAATGAACAAACACATGGAGCATGCCAAAGTACAAGAAAATGAGAAACATGTGCATTCAACATCAAACGAACACCAAGACCATCGGAGACTCCACGCATCTTATCATGCGGAGGTGAAGCTATGATACACCAAGAGGACATCCATCATTCAGCAACACTGCAGCTCGACATGCACACTAGCTGCAACATAAACACATCAACTCTGTCGTGTCGAGTCATGTCATGAGTCATCTCGGCCACATCACTAGTGTGAGCGACATTGTTGTAATCAATGTAATGTAACATGGAAGTCTAAGAGACGTAGATGTGTGCATTATTTTAATTTTTAAACACAGAAATTTGTTTTTGTTTAAGTCATTACGATACAAAGTATAAATTACATTCCCTACAAATTTAAGAGTATGCATATCTAAGTATCGATTCCTTTTGAATTTCTACTTAAGATCTAACAACAAAGAAATCCAAATGACAGTTAGAACTTGAAATCAGAAATGGGAGCAAGAAGAAAGAATTATAATACAGTGGTATGGCAAGGAGGCATAATTGTTGACCAGAGAATGTGAGAGTTGGATAATGATTGATTTTAAAGATAACCAGGCTGTGAAATATGTGTACAATGAAACACGGAAGTAGGAATAATATTAATATGATAATATTGATTTAACTACATAATATAATATAATATGAAGGAGGCTAGGTTTATGGCGGTGAGCTTATCGTCTACAATAGAGAAAGGGTTGATGGCGAGGTTATCATCTACTACAAAGAAATTAACAAGAAAGATATTTCCATGTGAAGTACGGAGCCAATGATAGCCTGTATGGAGTCCACTCTCTTTTCTTTAGGTTTAGGTTGAGATTAATGCTAGTAACTAGGATATAATTTGATGTATAAATTGTTTGTAATAAGGTGATTTGTTCGTCTGAGAAATTTTTATTTTTGTCAATATCTTTTTTAAAATGATCAAAATAGGTACGAGAGTTTGCATAAATTATTAAATTTAAAGATTATTTCAGATATTTCCATGTGAAGTACGGAGCCAATGATAGCCTGTATGGAGTCCACTCTCTTTTCTTTAGGTTTAGGTTGAGATTAATGCTAGTAACTAGGATATAATTTGATGTATAAATTGTTTGTAATAAGGTGATTTGTTCGTCTGAGAAATTTTTATTTTTGTCAATATCTTTTTTAAAATGATCAAAATAGGTACGAGAGTTTGCATAAATGATTAAATTTAAAGATTATTTCAGTTTTTCCATGTGAAGTACAGAGCCAATGATAGCCTGTATGGAGTCCACTCTCTTTTTCTTTAGGTTTAGGTTGAGATTAATGCTAGTAACTAGGATATAAATTTGAGTATAAATTGTTTGTAATAAGGTGATTTGTTCGTCTTAGAAATTTTTATTTTTGTCAATATCTTTTTTAAAATGATCAAAATAGGTACGAGAGTTTGCATAAATTATTAATTTAAAGATTATTTCAGATTTGAAATTTCTACTTATAATAGTATAAAATTCAATTCTTAAATTGCCTATAAATAAATTTATCTTATAAATAAATTTCTTTTGAATAGAATTTTAATTTTAAACTTGATTGCACTGTGCGTTTTAATCAAATAACATATTTTATATATAAATTTTTAAGAAACATTAACATATTATAATTTTTATATATAATATTTCAGAAACATTAAACATATTATATGTGTTTATTTTTATTACTAAAGTAATCAATAATTTGATAGAATTATGTATAGTTACTATTTATACAATTTCAAAGACTTTATAAATCATGCTCTAACATTTTAAAGGAAATTTCAAATAGGTTCGTCAAATCCATTAACTATAATGTATTTTCAAGAGAAAAACTCTATAATGAGTTGAAGTTAAGAAGTACGCTATAAATAATGAAACAAGATTAAAGACACAAATAGATATGAATTTGGGAGATTCCAACATTTCAAGAAATAATAACACATAAGCCATGCATTTTGAAAGGCCCAAACCTAATTGTTCCAGTATGAATATATCAAACTCATCAAAAACATAGTAACCACACATTTGAAATTTTCATATACAACTACCAATTATATCCGTTTTCTAATTAAATAAATAAACAAATCTATTTTATAAACCACCCAACACTAAAAAAATAACATAAAAACATTTTTTACCTAAACGAGAAAAAAATCAATTATATTATTTCAATAAAATAACTTAACAAAATTCATTTGTATTAAGTTAAAAACCTTTCAATTTAATTTATTACTATATTCCCATAATAGTGAATTTTTTATAACTATTTCAATAATACATTTCTATAAACATACCACGTGAATCTCAACTTTTCAGCTTTAACTTCGATATTCATGTGTTAAGTTTAAAAGTGTACCATGCATAATTACATAACGTGAATAGACATAAAGATAAAATTTATTTAACACATTCAAACTTCCAAACTTCAAATACTCAAGATCATTCATTGTGATCTTGGAATCTCAAGACACTATAAAGAGAACCTCATCTTATTTTAAACTTTTAGTGTGATAGGAACTTTGAAATTTAATAATTATCTTAAAATTTAAGCAATATATATATGGAGATGGAGAATTTTTAAATTTATCAATTTTATTAAAAGTTTTAAAAATTATTATTATATTAAAATTTAAAATATATATATGGAGATGGAGAATTTTTAAATTTATCAATTTTATTAAAAGTTTTAAAAATTATTATTAATATGTAAATTTTAAAATCATCAATATCCCTACAATGTTGATGATTTGCTCGTGAGTCGTGAAGGACGATGGTATATCGTCAGCTGCATGGGACGGGGAGTGCATGAGTTGTTGAAGTCGTCGGCAATGGTGGGAATAAATTATTATTTGATTTCCATCGCATGAATAATTAAATTTGTCTACATGGGTGAGAGAATTTTTTTTAGATGAGAGCAATTATCATTATAATTTAATTGTTAAAGATAGTTTTTTTTTGTTATTATTAGTTAATGTAGATTGTTATTTAAGAAAAATTACGTCACTTTAACAAATTTATTTATTTAAAAGGGTAGGGTTTCACCACTGCTAGATGTTTTTGGGTTTTGGGCCATTAAATTGTTTTTTTTACTTCAGAGACAGATATTACGAATTTTAAATTTGGTTTCATGGATACAATTTCAAGTAAGATTGTGATTTTTTGTTATTTAAAATACATTTTTAAATGTATAGATAAATTCAACACCCTAAAAAGTCGTAGGTATTAGAATTCAACTTAAATTTAAATTTCTAAAAAAAATTACCTAAAATTATCTTTAAATTTTACTATATTGTGGTTTTTAATATTTGTAAAGATATTTATGATTAAAATAAATTAAAATAATAATTAAATTGATTCTATAACATTTATACTAATTAAATAAGATATGGGATTTTTTTAATTGTATTTTATGGAATTAAAATTATATTTGGAAAGAAAATAGAGTTTAAAAAAAACGTTAAAAATGATTGGCAATATTTTTTCATATAGTCTTAAAAAAAAATTACTTTTCTAAAGAAATTTTTGAAAAAACAATAAAACCTTAAACCTTCAAGTTTCTTTATAAACCACACAAAATAATTTAACTAACCCATTACAATATTACAATATGATTAAAAAAAATCAATAAAACCTTAAACCTTCAAGTTTCTTTATGAAGCACACAAAATAATATAACTAATCCATTACAATACGATTAAAAATAAAAATAACATAATTGATACATGTATAATTTGAAATCTAGAAAAATAATAAAATAACATAATTGATACATGTATAATTTGAAATCTAGAAAAATAACATGGATGAGATGTTAGGAATTGAACTCTATTCCTTCCATTTATGGACCATCAATAAATTAATAAAACTATATGGTATTAGGACGCAACACTACACCTCCTTGGAAATCCTATTTTCCTTTTCATTTAATTTTAGATATATGTGAGGGAATGAAGATGGCCCAGGCACATATTTTCCAACACAGTTTTATTTAATGTCTAGTATATCATAGTTTTTAATCACTTAAAACATGAAGCTTATATATTCTTTTCTTTTTTTTTACAGAAACGTTTATGGGATTTCATTAGATTTTTGGCATAAAGTCACAACTTAATTTACAGATAATGGAGTTTTATTTAATGTCTAGTATATCATAGTTTTTAATCACTTAAAACATGAAGCTTATATATTTTTTTCTTTTTTTTTACAGAAACGTTTATGGGATTTCATTAGATTTTTGGCATAAAGTCACAACTTAATTTACAGATAATGGAGCTGGTTTCTGAGCACCTTTCCAATAAGAAGATCAAAGCGCATAAGCTTATGAATCGTCTCTTCTTACATTTTACAATGGGTTCTATTTCTATTATTTTCTTGAGCTTGTGAATGCATACAAATTGCTTCAATAAAATGTAGTAAAACATGGAAGATTAAGGAATTGGGTCCTACAATGTTTCTTTGTCTCTAAGAATAGTCCCAGCAGGTAACTAAACTGCCTTGTTTGCTTCAATGTCTACCTCTTTATTATTTATTCTCACTACATGGAAAAATTCCAATTTCGGAGGCTTTGCCATATCTTTGACTCTTGTGATCATCCTTGAAAGACGCAAATCTGCTGGGGTAGATTTTGTCACCATTGTTTTGATGATGACCTGCGAATTGCCAAAAACATTAGCCTCCTTAAGTCCCACCTCTTTAAGTAGTTTGATCCCTTGGAGAAGGGTCAGCGCTTTCGCTTTCATGCTAGAGGAGTGACCCAGTCCCCAAGCATATCTTTGAGTAGGAGTTTCTTCTGTATTTATTATGAGCCCTCCTGCACTAGCAATTCTTGGATTTCCCTTGGCTGCCCCGTCAAAGAAGAGAGGGGAATTGTTTACCTGGAAATCCAGTACTGAAAGTCCTCTTCATTTTTTCTGATTTTCCATTCTTTGGGAGAAATGGGGATGGTGTTCGATTTTTGGAATTGAAGGCTGAGTGTAGCACCCAACTCAATATCTTATTGGCTTAGGTTTCTATCATCCATTCTGTCTCTCAGTAATTCATTTAGCTGACATTTTACTGTGTTTGTAACAAGTCTGGAATCATGCTCTTTGTTTCTGAATATCCTTATATTCCTCCTAACCAAATCTGTCAACTGATGAATTTGGGAAGAGCAGTCCAAGCTGCTATGATTAGTTTTTTTTTTGGGTTTAGACCTGGGTATCTAGCCAGCTATCTAGCAAACAGATCCGGGATGGAGCAGGGGAGGGTGAAGTTAGAATTCCAAGCTCCAAGGAGCTCTTGCTAGATATGGGCTCAAATCTACACTCCAGCATGAGATGATGGGTGGTTTCAGGCATATATTTACATAAGATGCAACTTGAAGGACCAAAAAAACCCCTCTTCTACAACCTGTCATCCGTAAGAATTTTTTATGGCAGAGCAGCGAGCAGAAATGGTCAATTTTCGAGATGGAGGGGAATTTCCATATCCCAATCCAAGGAGCAGGTTCTAGCTAAACGTAAGGCCTTTCCAAACATTTAATGTAGCCCTGTGCCACCGAGTAACCTTCACGCTGCAATCCCCAACCTCGGGCATCTTTTCTTCGAGTGTGGATGGGAGCCAGCCCGTGTAGGAGATTAAAGAGTTCTGCACAGTCACTTTGCGGAGCAGGGGGGACCGGGGGATGCTTCCAGCCTGTCCAGCTATTACCGCTCTAGCATGATATATCCCACAGCATGATGATATGGGCATCCATCATCCACTTCCGTAGCGCATGCAAGGGGTTTGATTCGACCAGCAGGAGCCTGTTCATGATGCAATCTTCCCAAAGGTTAATATAATTGCCATTCCTAGGGATCCAGAAGGCCTGCACATTCACCAAGGGAGCTGCTTTGTTGCTAAGAATGCTGAAGGGGTGTCTGAGTTGGGATTTGGGCTTATCCAAGTAGCGAAGTCGCCTTCCTCTAAGGTATTTTTTCAATAATGCTAAATGCGCCTAGCCTAGATTGGGAGCTATAATTCTCCAGATCAGTTTTGCTACCATGGCTAGGTTTTGAGCACAGAGGTTTTTGAAATTCAGTCCTCCCTCCTGAAGTGGCTTAGAAACAATTTCCCAGTTAACAAGTGGGATTTTCTTTTTATTTTGCTTGCCTCCCTTCTCGAAAAATTTTCTAATAAGATCCTCCATCTTCTTGAGAATGCCCACAGGTGCTAGAAGGATAGAAAATTGGAATAGAGGAAGGCTGCTGAGAACTGCTTTGCCTGCAATATTGAGCCAGGAGGATCCCCAAGCCTGCTTTTTTGTTTTGAATTTCTCTAGTTGAGGGTTCCAATATTTGCTCAAGGCCCTCTTGAGGAAGATAGGAAGGCCAAGATATTTGAAAGAGGTCCAATTTGAAGAGGCTGCAAAGCCTAGACATCTAGCAATGGAGATTGAGGAAGAGGGAGAGATATTCCAACAATAAATATGGCATTTTCCATTATTTAATTTGCTGCCTGAGACTTCACAGAACTCTTCCAACACTTCTATAAATCTGGCAATTGAAAGTGAAGTTGCAACCCCTAGCAACAAGGTGTCATTAGCGAAGAGGGCGTGGTTGATGTTTCTTACCCCTCTTGCTATGCTAAGCCTAACTATCTCTTGGTCTTGTTGTTTCTTGTCTAGATAAAAGCTGAGAATAGAAGCCTATAGCACAAAGAGGAGGGGTGAGAGGGGGCACCCATGGCTCAACCCTCTAGAGGCTTTGAAGACATCTGCAGCCCTACCATTTACCAGGGGAGCAATCCAAGGCTTTGAAATACAAGCTCGAATCCATTTTATAAATTTTAGTCCAAACCCCATCTTGTGCAGGACATCCATAAAAAAACTATGCCTAACTCGATCAAATGCATTTACTAGGTCGAGTTTGATGACCATACCTTTTTCTTTTCGATGCAGGCTGGAGTGGATCACCTCTTGGACCAAAATGAAGTTTTCCACTATCTGTCTGCGATGAATGAATCCTCCTTGGTTCTTCGAGATGATTTTGGGGAGAATATTCCTCAATCTGTTCGCTATAACTTTGGTTATCACTTTGTATCCAATGTTGCATAAGGAGATCGGGCGGAATCTGTTGAAGAATTTTGCTCCTTTTTTCTTGGGGATAAAAGCGAGGAATGCTGAATTTATACAACCCCCTATTTTATGGCAATCTTGGGATTTTAGGATCATTTTAAGGAACTCCTTCTCCACAATATGCCAATAGGTCTGGAGAAATCTGGCTGTGAAACCGTTCAGTCCCGATGCTTTGTCGGTGTCCATATCGAAGAGGGCATCCATGACTTAATTTTTGTTGATTTTAGCTTATAGCAAATGATTCATTCTAGCAGCGATAAGGTGGCGAGATGTATCCAGGAGTTTAGAGCTTTGACCAGCCTCCATTCCTTCACTATACAGATTCTTAAAATGCTGAGAAGCTGCCTCTTTGATGCTGGTAAAATCATTTAGGGTGCAGTTCTCTTCTTTAATTTCAGAGATTGAATTACAACATTTCCTGGCTTGCGCTTGCTTATGGAAAAAGGAGGAGTTTCTATCTCCTGCTTTGAGCCAAAGGCTCCTGGATTTGAGCCTCTAGAATTCTTCCTCATCCAAGAAAGCCTTGTGTAGTTTATGCTAATGCTGCGTCTCCTTGTCCAAATCTTCTTTTGTGATTTCAGTTTCTTCTAGATGTAGATGGTGTAGTTCAAAGGAACTTTGGATTTTTTTCCTATCATTTGCAGGATTGGGCAAGGTCTTGGCCCAGCTTTTCAGCATTGCTTTTACTCTTTTGAGTTTTTCTTCCCCAAAAAAAAAAGGGGGAACCCTTGGCTGGGTCTTTCCAACAGTCCCTAACCTTTTGCATGAAATCTGCCTCTATAGGGGATTGAATCTGAAAGGGATAGGGCCTAGGTCCTTGGGATCCAACAACTCAAGTTTGATAGGCTTGTCATCCAAAACATTGCTATGGAGGATGTGCATTCTAGCCTATAGATCGATAAGAAGAAAGGAGCTTTGAACAAGAAATCTATCTAGTCTTGCAGCTATATGGCCAGGACCGACTCTCTTATTTGACCAAGTGTACTTACCAAAAGAATGCTTGATGTCTAGCAGGTCCCAGTCCTGCATGAGATCCTCCACCCATTCCCTTGTCGGATCCCTTAAAATGTTGCCTCCTCTTTTTTCTGACAAGATAAAGGTGAGATTGAGGTCTTCAACAATGATAATATTTTCCACATTCTCTAGGTTTGCAAGACTTTTTATGGAGTGCTAGCAAATATTTTTCTCCCCAACATTATTAGGAACATACACATTGAATAGACAAATGATCTCCTTGGTAACTAGATGTTGCATCTTTAAGAAAATCCAGTGGGTGTTCAAAGTCTCAGAGATTACTGAGAACATGTTGGGATTCTAGAGTGATCCAAGCCCTCCCAAGGATCCACGAGTAGAGATAGCTTGCACTCCGCTTTTATTCCAAAATTTTTTACTTGCTTGGGGGAAAGTTGTATCCTCCATTTTGGTCTCCTCGATGAGGAGGATATCCAGGGCTTCCAATCTTGATAATATTTTCATTGCTTCTTCCTTGGCTCTAGTGTCCATACCCCTACAATTGCAGGAGACGATCTTCATCATTTAATTTTGTAATGATGCGCTCCCTTGGAGCCCTAGGGTTGATTCCTCGTCATCTTCAGGGTTTTTGCTAGTAACTTCTCTAGAGTTGGTTGGCTGCCCTGGAGCTTGCCTTTGTAGGTTTCTTGCTCTCTTTTTTCCCTTGTAGACTTGCATCCTCTTCTGGATCTTCTAGGAGAGGATTGAGAGTCTCCTATTTCTCCTTCTTCTTATGATTCCTCAGATTGTTGGACTTCCTCCTCCTCTTCTGAGAGCTTCCCTTTGTATCTCTCTGCGGCACTTCCACCTTTGATCAAGGGGGAAGATTTGGTGGGAAAAATTTCCTTTGGGATCTCAACCTCTTGGGAGGTCACAGTTTCAGATCTTAGGAACTCAAATTTGTTCCCTTGTCCTTCCATGGTTGGTTTCTGAGTAGGACTCGTCTGAGGGGCTTTGACATTTGCATTTGTAGTCTTCTTGTGAGAAGTCTTGGTGTGCTTGACCTGGTTCCAACCTTCTTCTTTCCCTTTTTCTTCTACCACATTGGATAGACAGCCTCTGGAAAAGTGGCCTTAGATGTGGCATTTCCGGCATTTGAAGGACAACTGCTCATAGTCTAGTTTTTTCACATGAGTCTAGGGGCCTACGATAATTTTGATGGCTTCCGAAAGTCCCACCTCTAGATCTATCTCCACACAGATTCTGGTGCAGTCATACATGTCTTTGTGGTTAGCCCGATCTATGAATTTTCCTTGGGTGTTGCCTATGTGCTTCAAAGAATCCCAATTCCAATAGTGCACTAGGAGGTTGGGGAGTCTCACCCACACCGGGACTGCTGTGGGAACATCTGCTGTCGGATCGAAATCTGGTGTCCATTTATTCAGATACAGGCCCTAAGGGCCCATGAAGTAAGGTCCATTTTGGAAAGTCATATCCTTGTCCTCTTTTACAGTGAACTCAAACAGAAAAGTAGCCTCTTCCGAGAAAGTATGAGGTTACTCTGTCTTTTGTCAAGGGTTCCCAGTTCTTAGCGACCCAGTTCTCTGTAGATTTAGGCTAAGGCCAAAGCCCTGTGAACTGGTCGACGAGGGCTCGATCTACTAGAGAAAAAGCGACTTGGATCGGCCCTTCTGGCGAGAGAGAAATCTCAGGGATGTCATCTAGTTTGTTCACAAACTTTGCAGCTTCGACTTTCTTCTTCTTAGGCAAGGAATCCATCATAGATCTGAATTCTTCAAAGGCAGAACGTAGAGGAGGGGAGGTGGAAGGCCCCTGAGGAGAACCCAACACCTCCATGGAGGTAGGCAACCTTGGGAAGGCCCAGCCAAGGCGATGAGCGGTAGACATCGACGACCTACAGCGCAGATCTGAACTCCTCGGCAGAATCGCATGTGCTGTTGCAGAACTCGATAAGAAAACCACACTTATTATATACTCTTTTTTAACTACAAGTGAAAGAAGAGTTTCTAACTAGATGTGAAAGAAGAGTTTAGAAAGTAGTAAATTTTTCAGTTCATTTTTAAGCAAGAAACATGAGAGAATGGATACATACATGAATATGAAGGAAAGTTAAATTTGTAATCCATACTTATAGTTTTATACAATATTTTATATATTTTATAGGGGCAATAACACTTTGGTGCTAATTTTGTTATTTTTTTGTTACTTGATGCACATCTATTTATATGGTTGTAGTCTTATAAATACCTAATCTCTCACTTCAAATTCATTTTCACTGCGATGTTTATCTACTTGTTTGATCTTATTTTTTGTTACAACCAAGCAATGTCCATAAAAGTTTGAGAACCTCTTGATGTTGATATATGAGGTTCTTTATTACTTGAGTGTTTATAGTCCCTTTCAAGGGTGATGTGATAGATTTTGGTATTTTTTATGAAGTATGGAATAATTTTTTGTACCACCATTATGCCATGGGAAACCACATGACCCATTATGCTTATTTATCAAATTCAAAGCAACATAGACACCCTTATAGACATTTAATCACAATCTTGGGTTTCCCATTAGATTTAGGATGGTAAGATAAGGAATCATCTAATTGAGTATCCAAATAAGAAAATAGTTCAATCCAACAATTTCCAATGAAAATTGGGTCTTTGTCACATACAATAAACTTCGATAATCCATATAGCTTTTGTACATTTTTCTTGAATGTTTTTTCCAATGTACTTGCTATAAAAGGAAGTGAAAGAGAGAAAAGATGGCAATACTTTATTATTCAATCTACAACTACCATAATGACATTATTTCCTTCATATTTGGGTAAAAATATAACAAAATCCATTGAAACTTCTTCCCAACACTAGCTTAGCATGCATAATGGTTGTAGGAGCCCTAGGGTCTTCATTGCATCTCCCTTATTTTGTCGGCATAACACACATTCGACCATAAAAATATTTCACATATTCTTTAATACCTTCCCCAAAAAAAGCTCTCTTGATCTTATGGTATGCCTTCAAGAACCCAAAATTCCCTCCTATAGGAGAAATGTGTAATTCCAAAAGAACCTTTTGTTTGAGTTGAGAATTTTGGTATAAATATAAGTAGTCTTGATACCATAACAAGTCATTCTTCCACATAAATTTTTCATATTGCATAGGGGTCCTCTTGTAGTCATTGAGTGATTTTTCGTACCTTCTCATCTTGTTTACTTTATATCCTTGTTTCTTCCACCCATTCAGAATATGGAATGGAATTAGAGCATAGTAAACCCTTTGTGTCTGTCTTTTTCCTTGAGAGTGCATTTGCAATAATATTATTTTCCCTTTCTGTAGGTGATTTCAAAGTCAAAACCCAACATCTTTGTGGTCCATTTTTATTATTCTTCTAAAGATAGTCTTTATACCAAAAAGTGCTTCAAATTATCGTGATATTTTTGTACTTTGAAGTGTCTTCTTATTATGTATGGATGTCATTTGTTAACTACATGTAGTATGGCCAACATTTCCTTTTCATAAATGGGTATGAGTATTTTTTTTCCTATTTTTTTCACTACTTTTAGAGGTGAAGGGGCTTCCTTTTTGCATAAAAATTCACTAATTCCATGGACTAAGGCATCACACTCCACAATGAAGGATGTTGTGAAGTTAGGAATCTCCAAGATAAAATTTTTACACATAACGTCTTTAATTTTTTCAAAATATTTGGTTTCTTCTTTAGTCCAAGAAAGTGTTCCTTCTTCAATAATTTTGTTAGAGGTGTTGTTATTTGACCATAATTATAAACAAACTTGTGCTAATATTTTGTCAATCCTAAGAGTCCTCTAAGCATCTTCAAGATCTTAGTGATTGACCATTTCCTCATAGCCTTGTTTTTTTAGCATCCACATTGACACCTTCACAGGGTATAATATAACCCAAATATTCCACTTCTTTAACCTCAATAGCACACTTGGAAGGTTTTGCATATAGTTGTTGCTCTTCCAGTAATGTTGATACATTTTCAACATGTTGTGCATGCTCTTCCAAAGAATTTGTGTAGAATAGTATGTCATCAAAAAATATTAACAAAAATTTTCCAAGAAATGGTTTAAAAATATAATAGATCAAGCTATAAAGTGTTGAAGGTGCATTATAATTCTAAATGGCATAACCAAAAATTCATGATGGAATTCGTGTGCTCTAAGGGTTCTTTTAGGAATTTATTTTTGCCTCAATTTGATTTCATAATATCCAAAATGGAGTTATAAATTAGTAAATAAAATTGATTAATGCAAGTTTTCCAATAATTCATAAATGAGGTGAATAGGGGACTTATATTTGATTTTCATTTTGATTATTTTTATGTAATATGCACACATACACCTTTAAATATCTTTTTTAGTATCCGTCACAACTAGTGAAGATAAAAGCACTCTTGCTAGGTTGAATGATGCTAACATCTAACATCTCTTGAAACATACACTCAAACTCACTCTTTTATGCATATGGATACCCATAAGGCCAAATCTTAGTTGGTAAACTTCTAAGTTTCAAATGAATAACATGGTCATGATCTCAAGCAGGTAAACGACCCTTAGGCATCCATCCAAATACCTCCGAATGATTTTTTATAATGTTTTGGTGATCCAATGGAGTATAGGATATCGATGTTTGACCATCTTGTTAGCACCCTATAATTGAAACTCTTATCTGAGAAAAGGTTTACATGGGTAACCAGAAATCACTTACAAGCTAGAATCTAGCCCTTCTAGCTTTAGAGAGGGCTCTCTCTGTAGAGTTTTTCAGTCAATTAATTGGCTGAGTATTTCAAATCTTAACCTAGTTTTCAAGAACTGAAAGAATAGGATTTTTTTTAATGTCTTGACGACAAGTGTGAGGAAATTCCATTGTACATGGAGTCATTTTCAGTTGATTTTTTCACTGAATAGGTAAAATAATGAAAGGTTCTTGTAGCAGGAGCGAGATAGGCAGTCTTTTTAATGTTTTTGATCAGGTTCATCGTAGGAGAATGAGTAGCAGAATTTTGGACAAATGACACATAAATAGTCTCACTAAAGGATGAATTTTGCATGTCATTTAAGAGGAAAACATTTATGGTTTAGGAAACTAAAATAAAGTGTTGTAAGAGCAAATTTTGAGATAATGCTTTTTTTTTATCTAAACAAGAAGATATATATTCATGGAATAATAATTCCAACAAGAAACTTACATGACATAGAAACACATCATCATAATGACTAACACAAGAATTCTTGCAACAAGTCACTTTGACCTTCTTCTATTCATTGAAAATCTTTGAAAATTACAAAATACAATTTGATTACTTAACACACAGACTAACCAAACCATTTTGTCATGTCTGAGTCTTCTTAAATAAATTTAGTTACATGAAAACTAAAGGACCAGATACAAAGAATCTTCTATATGGACTAAAAGATCAAGGAAAAATAAATCAGGGAAACACCTTGACTTAAAGCTTGATAAACTTTAGCAACATCAAATTTCAAAAATCAGACTTCTCCACATCCCTACGCCGACCTTGATCCCTAACATCATTCTAGGAGTTCCAAAAATAATCAAAACACAAAACAGACATGAGTGATGAATTGCGCAACAATGTGTAGTAGACTTTCAGCTCAACATAGTTACGGGCTGTACTAGATGAAACCAAGCTCATGGTTACATTGGAGACAATGTCATGCTAGTGTAGGACCCTCTGGATTATCCTTCCCATGCATGCAAACCCCATAAAAAATTAGTCACCACTTGTGCAACATTCTTCAAATTTTAAGTCTACTTGTCATTTCCTGCTCCAAAAACATTGTAATGTCCAGAAATTCATCACAAACACCTTAAAGCTCCCGACATGCATCAAAACTTTAAAAACTTTCATAGTTTTCAAAAAAAATATAACCTCTTGTGATTTCAAAATGAGCCCTCAACTACACAGATGCTTACCTTCAACAAAATGTAACAGAGTATATGATAAAAAATGAGTAATTTATGTCAAGAAACCTAGTTACTTCCTCCTATTCCTATTGGATGATGGGTTGGCCTTGCTGGAGGTTGTTTTGACTTCCTTAGTTGGCTTGGAGATTGTTTTGACTTATTTAGCTGGCAGTAATATTGTAGTTAGATTGTTAGGTTATTGTTTGATCTTCTTGAGTTACTTCCTAACCCTTGATAGCTTCTGTTTTATTAGCCTCAACCTTCTCCTCATAATTAGATTTCTTATATAGTAGTTATTTAGTTGTCTATGTAGGGGAAGAGTCCATTTCATGAATACTTTCGCTTTTTCAATTGCGTCCAAAGCTTATGCAACCTTAACGTCAGATTTCGATATGGTATCATTGATGGCCCTATTTTAGAATACATTATTCTTTATTATCAGATCAACTTGTCTTTCGCAAGCCTCAATCTCCTCAAACAACCTCTGATACTCCTTCCATTCATCAAACTCTAGCTTCTTTGTTGTTTGAAAGGTTTATTTCATCTACTCATTCAATTTAGTTGTTGACCTTGCCATATGATTCCTTAGTTACACATCGGGTTCTCTTACATTCTCTACATCAATTATTGTTTTCCTTTCTTTTGGGTTGTAGGCCTAGAAGACCCCCTCGACAACTCACTTTCTTTATGCTCGGTTGCTTCTTTTGCTGTGTGCCTGAGCTCTCAATTTTCTTTATGCAAATAAGAAATTTTAAGATAAGCTTTAGCAATGGTGTCCTGTAATTTTCTAATTTTAAGTTATTTTTCCTCCATTTAAACATCTTATTGATCCCTTGCACATTGTTCTAGCATTTCCTTTGAGGTATCAACTTAAGGAGTTGGCTCCTCAATCAACTTCTTTTTAGAAAATCTAGTCCTCAGCCTATGTATAAACTATTCTTCTTCCATTGGTATCTTTCTTTTACCTTTTCTTGTTGCTCTCTTATCCCTCCTTGTTTCCTTAACTGTCTATGCAGCTTTAGGTACCTTTGTCTCTTTACATTTGGGTTTTTCTTCATATGGTTCCATGGTAAAAATGTCTGTGTGAGCCAACAAACATGAGGATAACAAGAAACCATCCCAAGACATATTCATTTTCTCCAAGTCATGCAAAGCTAAGAATTTGAGCAATGCAAAGTGTAATAAGATAGGCAAGTGTTTTCGCCTTTGGACCGAACCCTTTCTTCCATCTTGCCGAGGCTTTTGAACAGGTAATAAGGCATGTCAAGACTCCTATTATTAGTGAAATGCATAAGAAACCTAATGTGTTACTAGTTCACCTTGTTGAAACAACCTTCACATGTAAAATATCTTTGTAAAACCTTCAACAATTTTTTGTAGTGGCTCAACAAATAGCTCCTTGGAAATGTGATGTCATATTTTTCCTTGCATTGAGGGTTTACAAATTCTTTAAAATAAGAGGAATCTAACTCCTTTCCTTTGAACCAACTCTCACCCTATAAAGGAATCTCTATAGCTTTAGAAATAGTTTCCTCAGACACTATAATCTTTGAATCCCTAAATTTAACCTTGTCACCGGTAAAATTTAGGGCAAACATACAAGCAAGCTAGAAATGGTGGATATGCATTTAGATTTTCTCATAGTGCAAAACTTGATGAAAATTTTGCACCGAGTTTTGCACCAAGTCTTACATCAAGTTTAGCACCAGATATTTTAATAGGTTTTGCACTAGATTTTACACCAAGTTTTACGCCAAGTTTTATGCCAAGTTTTGTGCCATCCTTTGCACCCTTTTTTGCATCAAGCTTGGAACCTAATTTTGTTTCACCAACTTTTTCATCCTCTATTGCATCCACTTTTTGCGCCTACACTTGCATCAACTTTTGCAGCATCTCTTGCATCCTCTTTTGCATCTTTTTTCAAATCATTTTGTCCATCCATTTTTGCATATTTTTTGCATCCCCTTTGTGCCAAGTTTTGCATCAAGGTTTTTGTCTAGTCTTGCATCTAATTTTGCATATACTTTTGTTGCATTGACTTTTGCATCTTTTTTTGCATCCATATTTACATCCTCTTTTTCATCTGCTATTGTGTCCATTATTGCATCCATTTTTCTTGTGCCATAATTTGCACCTAGTTTGACACCTCCCTTTGCACCCTTTTTTGTTTCTAAATTTTCATCCACGATTGCATCCTCATATACATCTATGTTTTCATTGACTTTTACATCTATTTTTGCATCCCTTTTTATATCCACTTTTGTGTCAATATTTGAATCAGGTTTTGTTTCTCATATTGCATCTACTTTTGCCTTGAATTTTGTTGTATCAAATTTTGCATCCTATTTTACATCCATTGTTGCACCCATGTTTACGCCCACTTTAACATCCATTTTTTGCATCTTATTTTGCATCTTCATTTGCTTCTTTTTTTGCATCTATCATTACATCCACTTTTCTTATGACATAAATTGTGGCATGTTTTGTACTTACTGTTGTACCCACGTTTGCTTCCAATTTTGCATCCATCTTCGCATCCTCTTTTGCATAAAATATTGCATCTATTTTGCATCCACTTTTGTGTTGGCTTTTGCATATCATTTTGTATCTTCTTTTGCATGTACTTCCATTGCATCCATATTCTGCATCCAATTTTGTTTCTCCTATTGCACTCGTGTTTGCATCCACTTTTACATCCCTTATAACATGCATCTTCTTTGTGTCTAATATTACATCCACTTTCTCATCGACTTTTTTTGAGCTATGATTTGTGCCATATCTTATGCCTATCATTGAAACCCACATTTTATTCCGCTATTTCATCCACATTTGCATCCTCTTTTGTGTCCAAGCTTGCATCAAATATTGTTTATGATTTTTGCATCCCATTTTGAATCTACTTTTACATCCACTTTTGATTCGTCCAATTTTTCAACTAATTTTATGTCCACTATTGCACCCATGTTTGGCCCATGTTTACAGCCATTTTTGCATCCAATTTTTCCTCCTTTTTGCATTCAAGTTTGTGTCTTTCTTTTGCATTCATTGTTGTATCCACATTTGTTTCACCACAATTCATGCTATGTTTTATGCCTACTATTGTTCCCATGTTTTCTTCCACTTTTTCATCCATGTTTGAATCCTATTTTGTGTTTAGGTTTGCATCAAATATTGCATCTACTTTTCATCCACTTGTGTCAATTTTTCTATCTTTTTTTGCATCTACTTATGTTGTGTCCACTCTTCATCCAATTTTACGTCTATTTTTACCCCCATTTTTTTTGTTCACTTTTGCATTCCATTTCCAACACACATCGTATTTTTTGCATTGATGATATTTCTTATGACATTGAAAATTATGAACAACTGATGACAATGTCAATAATGATGATGATGATAATGAAGATGACGATGATGACATGAATTGCGATTGTTATGATAATGAAAATGATGATAAATATGATGGGGGTTACAATGACAATGATGATGACGATGCTAATGACCTTGGCCATTCTTCCCAATTTTTTAATGTTGTCATGGTCATAATCATAATAATTATATTTGGTTATGTCTTCCAAGTCATCATCATTTGATCATCATTATCATTATTTTCATCTTGGTCATCATCAACAACAATAATGACGTGAATGATGATTATGAAGTTCATGATGAAGATGACAACAATTATGATAAAAATTATATTAGTTATGATGATGGGGATGATGAAAATTATAATGACGATGATAATGGCAGTGATGATGATGATCATCAATCATCTCTCAAAAATAAGGTTGTTATTTCTCTTGCATATATCATGTGTCCTAACAACTCTTTTCAAGCACTCATAACATTTTTGGGTTGATGATATTTCTTATGATACCTATAATTATGAGAAATTGACGACAATGTACATAATGATGATGAAGAAGACATGAATGGTGGTAATGACGATAATGAAATGATGACAATGATGGTGATGATAATGAAAATATTGAAGATGATGACCCTCCCTCTAAACTATGGAGGTACTCATAATGAGACAAAAAAGTACTCTCAAGTTGAAATATTCATATAAGAAGGGATCTGGATTGATAAGCATCAATGATGATTTACATCATCATAGCCAACATTGTCAAAATAGAAAGGCCTTGACTAACAATTTTATCTCTCCATCAGATCAGAGCACAATGTTGGGAGGCATAAATTTGGACAGCACTACATTTTTAGGCACTTACCCCACTAGGATGTTCACCAGGTATGTCCTCATATGATCATTTCCTAATCCACTATCATAATATTTGAAACCAGTAAATGTCAATCCTCATGACTATTCTTATCTTGGATCAATATACTTGACTTGTGGCGGTTAGTCCTAGTCAAAGTACAAATTCTCAAAGAATATTGGTCCCATATGTTTATCCAATCCACCATTCTCCCTACTGGTGCCTTTACTAGGCTTACGGCTGTTAGTCCTGGCCATAGTACATGACACATGGATAATATGGTGTCTACCCTCACTCCCTCTCAACGAGAGAGGAGACATCCACAAGTATAAGATTTTCTCAAGAATACCCATCATTTTCATAGAGAATAACATCATGAATTTGTTTTCATTGCATGATGCCTTTATGCTTAAGAATTCATAGATTTGTGGAAAAATATTTCCCCTTTTGTCATTTGTGATGAAATAAAATCAAAAAGTGAAAGCCAAAATCATTAAAGATACACTATAATTATTTATCTAAGTCTAAACTCTAAGGTTGAAGTGAAAATTCATGTAAATGTTATATCTATGAGTTGTGCCAAACTTATGAAAACCTTATTCCCTAAGTCTTATATATAAGAAAAAGAAAAAGAAAGAAAAATAAGGCCCAATTAATGGTAACTCATGTATTCACTCCCTCTTTGGAAATTATATGAATATATGCACTCCTAGCCACACTTGATCACATGTTTGTGATGGTTAAATCATGAAATCCTCTTTTCCCCTTGCATTTTCACTTCATCATTTAAGCACCTAATTGAGGATCTAGGGAATGTTTGTTGCCTAAGGGTTTAATATCTACTCTTGGTTTACTTATGTCACACTACTGTCAATTTATGTGACAGAGTGAAATACATAAGTTTGTGGAGTTATTAGAACAGTGTATTAAGTTAGTCACCACACACACATGTATTATATCTCATTGATCCACATGTGTGGGTTGGAGACTCATTTCTTGACAACTTTAATGGAGACTACTTTATGGCTTTAATGGTATAGCTTACAAAATATCTTGTTAAACATTGTGATTCATCCTTTCTTTTCCTCGAGACACTTGATAATATTGAAGTCACTCCCAATAATCCATGGAGATGGGGAGTATAAATTACTTGTGCTAGAAATAGAATTTAGAAATATAGGTCTTCCATTTGCGATATTGGAGTCATAGACAATTGATACATGGTAGTAGTCCTCGATGTTAATTAACTAAAATTGCATTGTCATAATGCGAAAAGAGGTAAACATATTAGTAACTTTGATGTCCTGATCATTTCAAATAATAACCATTCCACCCAAATATCTCTAAGCATCAATTAGTACTACTTGGAAATTCCTCCCCAATTTTCTAATTATATGAGGTAGAACCTCACTAAATATTTTTGTTTCTTATGTCAACATTATCGATGGGTGCTTTGTGTACCATTTTTCTTTTAGGAGTATTTGTTTTCCTTTACTATTGAGGCCCCTCATGTTCCATGAGACTATTTTCATCGAGAATTTACACAAAAAGGAAGTATAATGTGACTAAAAAAAACATATCTCAAGATTTAAGTGTTTGGACAATTCCACTTCATGATTCCTATATTTCCTTTAGCTAGGACCGAATGGTGAACATGATGGCATTAAGGGAAATTGACCATTGAAAATCTAAAAAAGAGGTGACTTTTGACTTACTAAGAAAAAATATCCATAACAATTTCATCAATCAATGAATCATTAAAAAAAAAATATCCAAAACGATTTCATCAAGCAATGAATCATTGCATTATAAAATACAATCTATAAACCTTTTGGGAACGTTTTGCTAAACAATACTCAAAAAACAATATATTTAATATTAACATTTAACAATAATATGGACAATAACACATTTTGATAAATTAAATAACATATTATCAAGCATTTGCTAATAATTTTATGGTAATATTAATAAAAATAATGTTAAATTGTTTAGAAACAATTTATATAAATTACTATGTATAAATATTAATATTATAATTATTAATATACAATTTAACATTATTTTTATTTATTAATATGAATAGGTGTCTTTCTATATTTTTAATTGTTACACATATCAGAATTAATATATAAATAATATAATAATAATATAAAACCTCTATATGTACTACTTTTAATATTTAAAGATTTTTGATTCATAGTGAACAATATTAATAGTTATAATATGTATAATATTCACAGATATTTACATTTATATTTTCACTTAATATGGATAGGTTTTATTATGAATCCTTTCGTATTATTATATATTATTATAATAGTATATATATATATATATAAATATATATTAATAATACGTATTATTATCAGATATATATATTTAATATATATATTATTATTATCAGATATAACTGTTAATATAAATATGAATAAATAAATATGAATAGAATATTATGAAATATAATCGTTATTATTAAATATTACAAATCTATCCCCTCTCCCTCCCATAGTCGAACATAGTCATTTTCTTCTAGTTGTTAGGTTGACCTGTCTTCCTATTTAACCCTCTTCCTGGATCTGTTTCTTCATTGTGTCCTGAGGATGAACCACACTTGCTAGTTCGAAATGAGTTGACCCAAATCTTCAATGTGATTTCTTCCGGAAAAATTCTTTATATATTATCAAGCCTAAAAAATGTCACTAACAAAAAACTATAAAGCATGCAACTAATGAAAGTGACCACTCAAGGCCACCATAAGGCAATTAATCTATTAAGACCAAGATTAATGGGGACAAAGATCTACAAAGGACAAAGGCAAACCTATTTTAACTTTATTGTTTTATTAGGTTCAAGATGAACATTTCAAGATATAATGAAGAACATAATTAGTTTTATTGCGTTAAGAAAACCCAAGCACATTCTATAACTTAGCAAGGAAGAGATGTATAATACCCATCTCAGCGACACAACACATCACATTAAGTTAATTTTTTATATATAATCTAAACTCCTATCATAAAATAAAAAATTGAGCATGAATGGAATGTTTAAAATCCATATATAATAGATAGATAAGTATTATATATAATCTTTCTATTGAGAAAAATCCAAAAACTAAATTATTTATTTTTAAGAAAAAAAAAAAAATATAAATAAATATATATTAAAAAAAACTAAACATAAGCAAACTAGAATTTGAATTTGACACTCTTGTTCACTTTCGGAAACTCATATGGTGGAATTTGATCTCTTTATTCTCATATTTAGCTTTTCCTTAAAAAATAAAAGCATACAAAAGTGGGAAAGAGCCATAAAGCAGGGGAAGCTTTTTCCTAAGCACAAAAGCATCTAAAAAGTGGAAAAGGCGATTTTTATATGAGGAAACATTATTCACCCAAAATATTTTGCCCAGATTGAACTAATGAGGAATTTGGGAAATCTTCATAGCCTTCACTTTCTTATATATTGGAGGCTTGGCCATTGAGAAAATGATGAGAGTTCTCGTATTGTCATGTTGTTGAGATCTATCTTGAGAGGGAGAGTTTTGGAGCTAGGAGCAGGGGGAAGTGCTGCTGCAACTACATTTGATTGTTGTAACTTTCATCCAATTCTTTTATTAATATAGATCAGTTTTTCCTCCTTCCATATGTTTCTATTCATTCTTTACTTATTCTATTTAACTAATGAATGTATGGGATTTTGGTTTATATTTATTTATTCAATAATATTTACATGTTTCTGATAGTTTCAAGATATTATGTTGTGAAGGTTGATTTATTCTCTCTCTTATGTGTGGGACCAAGCTTTGGAAATAGCTAGGAGTGCTTCCTAGCTATAATAAAAAATCCAAGAAGACCTGCATGAAAGGACTCACAAGAATTTCTTCTGTTTTTCTTAATCTATACTCTACATCTTGATCTACTCAGAATCTCGAGCCTTAGAACAACCTTTCTCTTAATTGGTCTATCCTAGGTTTTCAGGATAAACTCGGAGGGTTTTATGTTCTTCAAACCATGCATTAAATCCTACAACAAAATGAGATTTAGAAACTTTAATATATTTCACTATGTAAATGAAATTAGTAAAATGAACCCACAGAAGGGGTCATAAATGGAAATAAAAGTAAAACTCTAAATAAGAAGCCAAAAGTGGATGTAACCATGGATGCAAAATTGGGAGTAGAATTGGATGTTAAACTAGCCATCAAAACAAGATGCAAGCAATGACACAAAAAGGGTATGAAAGTAAAATTAAAAAAGGGTGCAACACTAGAGACAAAGAAGGGAACAAAATAGGGCATATGAAAGGATACCAAATTGGGCACAAACAAGGATGCAAAAATGGAAACCAAAATGAGGATGCAAAGAATGGTGTAAAATTAGGATGCAAAATTGGGTGCAAAAAGGATGTAAGAAAAGACACAAAACAAGATGCAAAATGGGACTAAAAAAGGGTGAAACCAAGGATGTCAAAAATGATACATAACTAGATGAAAATTCAAACTAAAATCTAGGTGCAAAATGAGATGCAAATGTGGACACACAATGCAGCAGAAGAAAAAGATGCAAATTCAGATGCCAAAAAAGATGCAAAATTAGATACGAAAAATGATGCAAATTTGGACATAAAAACGGTGCAAAATTGGACACAAAAGCAGAAAAAATGGTGCAACAATGGGCATAAAAATGGCTCAAATTTGGATGCAAATTGAGATGCAACATTGGATGTAAAATGAGGTGCAAAAAATCATTCAAAACTTGGTGCCAAAACAAATGCAAAAGTAGATGAAAAAAATGGCTCAAAATTGAATGAAACAATAGACAGAAAGTGGGATGCAAAGGTGGATGCAACACATGGTTCAACATAGGATGCAAATTTAGATGCTGAAAAGGATGCAAAATTGGATGCAAGAAATGGTGTTAAAAATGATGCTAAATTGGATGCAACAAATGATGCAAAATTAGCTGCAAAAATGGTGCAAAATAGGATGTAAAAAAGGAAGATAAATAAAATGAAAAAGCGGATGCAAAAAATGGTGCAAAAATGCATGCAAAATTTGGCATTAAATCAGATTCAACATATGGTGCAAAATTGGATGGAAAAAAATGGTGTAAAAAAAGGTAGAAAAAATGGCGCAAAAATAGATGTAAAAATAAGTACAAAATTAGAAGCCAAAAGTGGCATAAGACCAGATGCAAAGATTGACACAAACTGGATGTAAAAACAAGCACTAAATTAGATGCCAAAGATGGTGTAAAACTCGATGCAAATTACGACACAAAACTAGGAGCAAAGAATGCCACAAAAGAGGAATAAAAAAATGATGCAAAAATAGATGCAAAAAATGGCACAAAACTATAAGCAAAACTTGTTGTAAAACCAAATGAAAATCTTGGTGCAAAATATGATGAAAAAAATGATGGAAAACTTGGCATAAAAAAAGAGGCAAAATTTGGTGCAAAAAAGGACACTTTAAAAATTGTACAATAGAGCCAGATTTAGTGCCAGGCTATTCATTCCAATTGAGAAAAAAATGCACTAAAATCTGGTGCTAAATATGGCGCAAATTGCCTGTTTTGTTGTAGTGAACAATTGACTGTAGTGGCTCAACAAGTAGCCCTTTGGAAACGTGGTGTCACATTTGTGCTTGTATTGAGGTTTTACATATTCTTCAAAATAAGAGGCATCTAACTCCTTTCCTTTGAACCAACTCTCACCATATAAAGGAATCTTTGTATCTTGAGAAATAGTTTCTTCAAGCACTGTAAAATCTAAATCCCCAATTTTAACCTTGTTACCTTCAAAATTCAAGGAAAACATGCTAGCAAGTTGGAAATGGTGGCCATGCATTTGGATTTTCTCACAAAAACCCATGCACCCTGTCTGTTCGAAATCCACTCGAATTGTAAGGTCAAAGTTCACTATCTCTAAGCTTCTAGGATTAGTATGGACTACCTCTCCTCCCTTTGTTTTTCTTTTTCTCCGTGGACTTTCCATATGGCTATAAAAACTACAACACATGCTTTAAACTTTGTCTTCACAGCATACACCAAAAATGTGGTGAAAAGGTTGACAGAAAGCACACTGGACGATGGGAAAGATGACAACGCGATGCAAAGAGGTGAATAATAGGGCTTTTATAAGATTTAAATGAATTTTCATCTTGGGAAAACCTTTATGCCATGACAACCCTGTTACAATGCCATGTGGCGATGTATGTGATGTATGAGAAGCATGTGAAGGAAATCGTGCCAATGACCATGAAATTTTGATTGCAGACTCTGTGTATAGGACCACCTCTACACATTCTAATCAACACATAATCCCTAAGAACTTTAAACTCCTCGAACGTAGACCCATCAACACATAGGGCTTTGCACAACAATTATGCAGCAAATGCACACAAACCTTACGAATAATTGTCTAATGATTTTTAAAGGAAAATTGTGGTTGGAGTATATGTTCCCTACCTTAGGAAATAGGAAAAACTTGATTGGATGTAGTGAGAGAATAGCCTCTGACCTCTATAAGGAGCTTAAAATGGTTTCGTAGCAGTTACACAGCGACTGTGTAGTTGTAGGATTTGTGCAACTATTACATAACAACCTTCGACACTTCAATGAACCTGCCTTCGAACCTCTACCTAACTGATCTCAGCTTAGTGCTGTGTAACTTGCCAAAATTTCCTCTGAGCACAAAACTTCTTTGGGTGCGAACTAGGAATTGGAGAGAGAATGAGCGCAATCATGAACAAAAATTTGAAAATCCATGCCTTCGTATGTTTTGTTTTGGTCATTAGGTGTAAAATTCGGGTAAAGGGTGTAATCATTATGAATTAGGAATGACGATAATGAGTTGTGGATGTAGGGGGATGTAATGGTAGTGATGATGAGAGGTGATTTGAGGGAAAGGAGTGTGCATATGATGGTAAGTGATGAATGAAGGATAGTATAAGGGAATCATGAATTATAAATGTTGGATTTTGATTAATAATTTATGAATGGTTTTAACTCATGATAACTGGAAACCCCATGAAATAAAACCCCTCAAACCTTCAATGACTCTAGATGAAAAATAACCTTATGACCCTCTCAAGGACATAGACTCTCTTATATTTGACTTTGTCTTTAAGGACCCTCTATAACATGGAATTATAATAGTGACCTTAGATAATGATGTTTTAGACTATGACAACAATAGTTCATAGGCTAAATTGTATCCCCAAAATGAATAGAAAAGAGGCAAAGACAATTTGATCCCTAGACCCTAGGACCCTAACACATCTGAAAATCCAATTGTATAGTTACAACATAGTGTCCATGTTTTAGAAATTTTGTCATGCTATTAGAGGTTATAACTTTACGAGGTTTCTTTGGATACCTCTACACTTGATTTCCTTTCCTTTTAGGAAAAATATTATGAAAATATCTTGAAAATTGAGGGCCATCATTCCCAATTATTGTAATAATTAAACACCTGATAGAAAATCAACATCACCCATTTGCATTGCAATCATGGGGCTATCCAAAAATTACTTCCCCATATTCAACTTAATATTATTGCACTTCCTTAAGCAATTTTTGGTACCTCCATCTGTAATTATTACTTGAAATTTTGATGTTGGATATACAAAGCAATTAAGTTTTACTAGTGTGTAATTGGTGAAGTTATGGGTACTACATGAATCAACCAATATTGTTACCTTTTTCTTTTTTATATGTCCTTCTATCTTGAGGGTTTTTGGAGTACTCATGTCAACCAATTCATAACAAGATATTGTCGCAGTATTCTCTTCTAGATCTAGATCTCGTTATGGTTCCACTTCTCGATCTTCTTCATTTTCAAAAAAAATCTTCTCACTACATTTATGCCCCTTATTATACCGGTTGTCATAACTGAAACATATGCCCTTTTCTCTTGTTTCATCCATTTGTTGATGTGTCAGCTTTATCAATTTAGGAGAGGAAGCATGATTTTCTTTATAGGTATTAGCAACCAATTTTCTTGTGGACATATGCTTACTTTCAACTTTCCTCGCTAGTGTGCAAGAATGCTCTAGAGGTTTGTGTTCAAAGAGACACACTTCATGTTCGCTGCTTTCCTTTAAAATTCTCATAAATAGGTCTAAAAATTATGTTCTGAAATGTTATTTACCTTGAGACTCAAATTTTGGAATTGTTGAATATCCTCCATAATTGGACCTTTTTCTCGAAGAATTGAATAAAAAATATATTACTCTTAATATCCCCATAATGTGCTCCTTTGTAAAAAGAAACTGTAATTTTATAAGTTTAACCGATTCGAGCGATGGAGGAGCAAAAACCTTGCCAATCTATTACCCACCTCCACTTGATGTACGGCTGGTGGACCAGATGCTGCTGCATCAACTACCTCCTGTTAATAAAAATCACGATCTAAGTTTTTTTTGTATCTCAAGTCTTCTTCCAAAAAATAATAATTTAAAAGACGTACTACCAATTATTGATGGGATGATCCCAATCCCCACGGCTTCTTTGACTACATACGTGATATCACTCCTGTGCCTAGTGGGCTTTTCGATGATTATTTGTGTGTTCCCACAGAAAAGACTGGTTCCACGATTTTCTTCTGCAAACACTTGTCAAGTGCGTTAGCGTACTCCGTGCCACACAACACGCATTGAAGATCAAACATAATCTAACATTTTATGCTTTATTATTACTTGTACTTCTCGTGTCCAGAATGATAAAAATGGCTAAAGCATACACAATTACAAAAACATAATCATATATTAGGCACAAATGGTGCATGTTTAATCACACTCACACACATATTGCATTGAGATCACTCTATTAAATAGAGTCTCTCAGATCCAACTTATTCCTAATTTAGAGAGAGTGGTTGAGAGAATTTCTCAACCATCACAAACCAACTCCTTAAATATGGAATGTGAGCATTAACTCCAACATCCCCCCTTAATGATTACATTACATCAAAATAACAAAATAATCAAGCTTGTCAGTAGATGCTCCATCAAGTTGCCTCGTAACCCTTGGAAAGGTGTAGTTGGCAAGTTGGATTCCTGAGTTCCTTTGTCAACTCCCGAATCAAGGATCTCCCGAAGTCAATTACTGGACAACATCCCAATCTGTCACATAACCTCATTAGGAAACCACTTCCACGTCTACCACTAATGAGGGATCCTTCCCTAGATCCGCAACTGCCATACTATCTAGACAACCATCCATATTGAGCCATACTACTACTTGATCTCTAAGTACTGGCATCAGACACATAGTTGAACTGCTAGTTATTTAAAAAAGTCTAATAGATTCACTCTCTTCATTGGATTCAACATCGGAATTCAATTGGTATTCAACTGTGGTTATATTTGTTGATTCTTTCCCTTTTAACACATCACTAGCATGACTTCTGCAATTCCACGTTGTATGCCCAATTTTCTTGCAATAGTGGCATTCAATGTCACCTTTGTTTGCATTTTTCTTTCTCATCCTTGACTTTGTCCACAAGGCATTTTCTACATGAGAGTTCTCTTCGACATCCTCTGGTTTTAGTCGCTTTTCCTCCCCCAGAAATGCTGCAAATGTCTCTTGCAATGTTTGTGTAGACATTTGACTCAAAGTGAAAACAACATTACCATAACTTGAAGGAAGACTATTTAATAATACAGCTTTAGCATCTTCATCCTCCACCTTAGTCCCAGCTTCACTTAATTTTCTTAAAAGAGACATTAAATTATTTATATGACTGGACATAGATGTCTGCTCATTCATTTTCAGACTAAATAATTGCAGCTTTAGGGAGAATTTTGCATTTGTAGATTTTACACCAAACAATTGAGCCAAATGTTCCCATATTTCCTTTGGTGTTTTAGTAAGATCTACATGATGTAATTGCGAATCAGAAAGAACAAGTCCAATAATAGACTTAGCTTTATCATCTATATTTTTCCATTCAAATAACTCTTTGACATCTGTAGGTGCTACTTCTGAACCATTCACTATTCCCCACAAGTTTTTATTCATTAATTGCAGTTGTATTTTTACTTTCCATGAGGGAAAATTCAAACCACTGAATTTATCTAACACCATAAAATTCATGATAAAAGATAATACCTTTTCTAAAATGGCTAGAAAAATCTTGTTTGAAGCTTCAACCGCCCGTTCCCAGTGGCTGCTATGGCAATGCACTCAGTGTCTCCTTCGCTATGGCAAAAGGGTTTAATGAAATTGTGCATCCTTGCAGGTCGAGCTTTCCATCATGAATCTCCTTGCCTCTGATCTATTGTTGAGAATGCACAACAGAACTGTAAGTAAATGGAACGAAAAAACAACTTGGCTCGTATCTTTTCATGGATCACCTCCCTCTCGTCATGCAAGAACAACAGGCACAAAAAAAAACAAAATATCCGATGACCAATATTGATGCTGACTTCGCGAATCTGACTATTATAAGGAAGAAATTGAATGTCTGCACTGTTATTAATTCACTACAGAAGTACAGATGTTTCATAAGCCTGGAAATGAATGCGTAAGTAGGCATTGAATGATTCACTCATCTCTCACAAACAGAAATGACCTGCTCCAGAGCACCCTTTTCCTGCATCATGTGAACACTGTCTTCACCGTCTTGCACGTGACCGTGAAGGTCCGTGGCTAAGTTTCCATTGCAACTTCTTGAAAATAATGCGCCCTGTTCGCTTCTGTGAGTCAGAATTGGAGCTAGCAGGAGATTGATCCGATCCTGAGGAGGAAGTATAGCTAGGCTGCACAATAGCTGTCCTGGACTCTAACGATTGATGAAGAATCCTGACATGAAATTCTGGTTATGCACAAGTTCAGATCTAGCTCTGATACCATGATAAAAATGGCTAAAGCATACACAATTACAGAAACATAATCATATATCAGGCACAAATGGTGCATGTGTAATCACACTCACACACAGATTACATTCAGATCACTCTATTGAATAGAGTCTCTCAGATCCAACTTATTCCTAATTTAGAGAGAGTAGTTGAGAGAATTTCTCAACCATCACAAACCAACTCCTTAAATATAAAATGTAAACATTAACTCCACATGCGGGGGAAGATAGTATATCCGAGTGCTCTTCAGTGACGGAAAAAACCACGTTGGACCCAGTAATCCTGTATGAGAATGCATAAATATTTGCGTGGCGAATATGAGTTAAAAATAATTACGGGAAAAACCACGTTGGACCCAGTAATCCTATATGATAATGCATACATATTTGCACGGCTAATATGAGTTAAAAATATAAAATTGATAGTTATAGTTTTAAGAGGTTATAATTTTAAATAGTAAATCTCTCTGCACTACAAGAAAATTGAAATACTGTAATAATCAGTTTTTTTTAAATGAAAATTTACCCACACAAAAGTCTAGTGTAGGTAGACAACACCAAATTAATATTGCGGATTCCGACAACCCATGTCTAAACGGTCCCACAAGGCCTAACTCTCCATATATTTTCGCACGTCTCTCATCCTTGTCGCGTTAAATAGCTGTTCTTATGGCAAGATTCTCCCTTGTCTTCTCTATATTTGCGCCTCGTTTTCATTCGTTTTAGCGCAAGCTCTTCTGCTGTATTCTCCACGTTTGTTCATACTCTTCCTTCGTGTTCACCTCAATATTTTCCTGTGTTTTTAGCGCAATATTTTCCTGTCTCCATATCTGGTCATGCCCTATATTCGTCTTTAGCGCAATAGTCTCTGGTGTTTAGAGCAAGATTTTCCATTTTCCCCTTCCATATTTGCTGATAGCCTTCATTTGTTTTTGGCAGAGCCGAACGGTTACAAATCGGTGTGATTTAATTATAGACTGGTCTTTGTTTAATTTTGAATAATCTGAGGATTTGTAGCGAGATCCATGGATCTTATTCCTAATATTCCAGACGAAATCGATCGAGAGTGCCTCCTCAGAGTGCCTTACAAGTCACATGATAAGCTCAAATCTGTGTGCAGAAGCTGGGAGGCTATGCTGGGTAGCCCTCGGTTCTATGAAGACAGAAAAATCTCTGGGACTAGCGAGCAGTTGATATGTTTGATTCAGGCTATTCCTCAAGGAAATTCGGCTGACAAGGATAAATGGCAGAGAGCCCCCGTTTATGGGCTAACTCTGTATGACCCTCTGCAGGATACTTGGGATCGGCTCCCTTCCATTCCCCAATTTCCCAATGGGATTCCCCTCTTCTGTCACTGCGTTTCGGTGGATCAGAAACTGATTATTATTGGTGGATGGAATCCGTCTCGCTGGGAGTCCATGAACTCTGTCTTTATCTATGACTTCACGTCCGGTACTTGGCGCAGCGGAGCCGATATGCCCACGATTCGATCCTTCTTCGCCTCTTCTGTTTCTCCCGATGGGCTTATCTACGTCGCCGGAGGGCAGGACAACAAGAAAAGCGCTCTGCGGACTGCAGATGCATATGATGTTAAAGATGACAAGTGGGAGGTTCTGCCTCCCATGAGCCAAGAGCGAGACCGATGCCACGGAGTCTTTATGGATGGAAAATTCAGTGTGATAAGCGGGTACGCGACAGAGTCAGAGGGTCGATTCGAGAAGAATGCGGAAGAATTCGATCCCAAATCAGGCGTTTGGAATAAAGTGGAGAATATGTGGAGTATTGGGGGAAGCCCAAGGTCTTGCTTGGCAGTCTTGGGGCACTTGTATTTCTTCCATAACCAACAACTGACGCGATATAACTGTAAGGACAACTTTTCAGAAGTGGTGGCTCCTCTTCCTGAAAATATGGAAGTTGCTACCTGCGCCACAGCATGGCGTGACAAGATATTTGTGAGTGGTTCTACGAGCCGCTGGGGTGAGCAGGTGTGTTACATGTTCGACAACTCTGGGAAGTGGGTTCCCGTCGAGAAGCCACATGACTTTGAGGGATTTGTTCAGGGTGCGATAACTGTGGAGTTGTGAGAATATTCTGTTCGGTCCTCGATTATGTGCCTAACCGTGCACACTAAATTATGTGAAAAAAGCCGTTGATTCTGCATGCTGCTGCTGCAAATTGCAGGTAGGATTTGATTGAAAAGGATTCCTAATGTAATATTTTATATATTCCATTATTTTTGTCATCCATCCACTATTTTTTTCCACCATCAAAAGTTTGCAGTTTCTCAAAACATATTTAAAGTATTTTCATTGGGAGTGGAAGGTAGCTGGTTATTATTTGGGAGTGTGCATTGTTTTAATTTTTGAATACAGATAATTGTTTTGTTTTTGTTTGTCATTATGATGCAAGGTATAAATTACATTCCCTACAAATTTACGCATACTTAAATTTTAAGCATTGAATCGTTTTCAATTTCTATTTGTGATGTAATAGCAAAGAACTTCAAATGACAGTTAGAACTCGAAATGGCAAATGGGAGAGCGAAGGAAGAAATTATAATAGAGTGATATGGCAGGAAAACGTAATTGTTGACCGGAGGACGTGAGTGTTGGATAATGATTGATTTTAAAGATAACCAGCATGTAGAATAGTGAAATACGTGTTCAATGCAACGCGGAAGTAGGAATAATATTAATATGATTATGTAAGTTTAAATATATATATGTATATGCAGGGAGATACGTCGATGCCAGTGAGCTAATCGTCTACCGCAGGAAATTGACGAAAAAGGATATTGTAATTTGCAGTACGATTATATGCAGGATTACGTGGATACCGGTGAGCTTATCGTGTACGGCAGGAAATTGACTATAAGGATATTTGCAATTTGCAGTACGGATCCAATGATAGCCCTTACGGGATCCACTCACTTTTATTTTTAGGTTTAGGTTGAGATTAACACGGGTGACTCGTGAACAGCGATAGAATTTTTAGTGGCTTGTAATAAGGTGATCTGCTCTCGTTGAAATTTTATTCTTGATCAATATTCTTTGTTAAAATATCAAAATAGAATTTTTTTTATTCGGGTCAATATTCTTTGTTGAATTATCAAAATAGGAATTTGCAGAAACCATTAAATTTAACGATTATTTCACATTTAAAATTTCTATCTTCTTTATGATGGTATAAAGTTGATCTCAATTCTTAATTGCCTGATTTCTTTTATTTATATAAAAATTAATATTTTTTGATAATAAGTTATTGAGATTTTAAATTTTAACCTGGTGCAATATGGTTAATCGGTAATATTAAATATATGTGTTTTATTATTTCAGAAACATTAAACATATTTTTTTTTGGATTAATATAATTTTATTTAGGAAATTTTGTAATTTTAACTTAGATGCAATATACGTTAATCAAGTAATTTTTTAAATATAAAGAGTGTTGTATTTAAGAAACATTAAAAGAATCAAAATGTTTATTACTAAAGTAATTAGTAATTTGATGCAATTATGTATAGTTACTATTTATATAATTTTATAAAATATGCTAAAATATTTTAAAAGAGATTTTCAATAGGTTGGTCAAACCCATTAACTATAATGTATTTTTTAGAGGAATAACTCTAAAAAGAATTGAAGTAAAGGAGTACATTATCAATAATAAACAAGATTAAAAACACAGTCAAATAGGAATTTTGGAGATTCTAACATTTCAACAGATAATAATACATAGGCCATGCATTTGGAAGGCCAAACCTAATTGTTCAAGTATGAATCTATCACACTCATCAAAAGCATGGTAACCACCTATTTGAAATTTTCATATACAACTACTAATTATATCCATTTTCTAATTAAATGAATAAACAACCCCATTTTATAAACCAAAATCTATCACGAGTATGCCAATACTAAAAAAAGACATTTTTTTTATACCTAAACAATAGGAAAATCAATTATATTATTTCAATAAGACAACTTAAAAAAAGTCACTTCTATTAAGTTACAAACCCTCCAATTTAATTAATTAGTCTATTCCCATAATAGTGAATGTTTTGTAACTATATCAATGATACACGTGTATGCGCATGTCATTTCAGTATTAAGCTTTAAGCTTCCATGTTCATGCTTTAGGCTTAAAAGTGTGTGGTGCATGATGCGAATGAAAATAAGAATAAAGTTTTTTTAACACATGCAAATACCCAACTTCAAATAATACCCTTTATGATGTTGGACCCTGAATATTATAAAAATATTCATCTTATCTTAAAATTTTAGTATAATGGAAATTTTAAAATTTAATAATTATCTTAAAATTTTAACCAATATATATTAGATAAACATAAATTAAAAAATAATAATAATAATAAAAATTTAAAATAATAAATATTTAATGTTTAAATAAACAAAATACAGATAAATATCCCTACAATTTGATGATTTGCTCGTGAGTCTCGAAGGACGATGGTATCTAGTTAGCTGCATTGGACGACGAGTGCTTTATTTTTACCATGGCATGAGCTATTAACGTCGTTAGCATTGGCGGGGATAAATTATTATTTGATTTTCATCGCATGAATAATTAAATCCCTTTACTTTGGAAGATTTTTTTTGGTTTTAATTTAGTTCTCAAAGCAGGGAAGATAGCCATTTTTTTTTGGTTATTAGTTAATGTAGATGGTTATTCAAGTAAAATCACACTCTTCTAAAGGATTGGCTAGTTAGTTAAGGGTAGGGTTTTATAATTGCAAAAGGAGTTCTAAAAAATTATTATTTGATAGGGTTTTACATAAATAGTTTGTAATAATATCTAAATCTAAATTTGGTTTAGTCTAATTTACAGAAGATTCAACACAGTATAAAGTTTTAAATATTGAAGAATCAATTTAAACTCAATTTTTAAAAATAAATCGATTACTAAAAATATTTTTAATTTATAACTAGAGGTTTTAATATTGTGAAAATATTTATAATGATATTTTTACTAAAATTAAATAAATAACTAATTAGAATTAAATTATATATAATTTATATAATTAAATAATATCTGAATTTGTATTTCTTTAAAGAAAATATTTAAATATTATGAATTAAATATATAGGTTATTATTTTGAAACAACTTTTTCGATAATCAAAAACCAATAGGACTTTAAACCTTAAGTTTATTTATAAACGACGCAAAATAATTTACCCAATCCATTACAATATGATTAAAAATAAGAATAGTTGAACTGATACATGGATAATTTGAAATCTAGAACCATAACATAGATGAGATGTTAGGAATCGAACTCTATCCTTCCATTTATCGACCATCGAGAAATTCATAAAAGTATAAGGTATTAGGACGGAACACTACGCCTCCTTAGAAATCCCGCTTTCCTTTTGATTTAATTTTACATATATGTGAGGGAATGAAGAGGGCCATATTTTCCAACATAATTTTATTTAATGTCTACTATATTATAGTTTTTGAGTCGCTCAAAATGTGAAGTTCACATATTTTTTTTAACTGCAAATGAAAGAAAAATCTAAAAAGCAGTGAATTTTTCTTTGATATTAGTTAAGTTTGAAGTAGAATGGTTGTATTCATGAATATGAAGGAAACTCAAAATTTGTAATTCATATTTATAATTTTGTAATTCATATTTATAATTTTTTTTATAGTATATCATAGTTTTTGAGTTATTCAAAATTTGAAGTTTACATATGTTTTTCAATTATAAGTAGAAAAAGAGTCCAAAAAGCAGTAAATCTTTCTTTAATATCAGTGCATTTTTAAGGAATATGAAGGTCAAATTTGTAATCCATACTTATAGTCCTTTCTAACACTTTATATGGGCAATGACCCATTAGTGCTAATTTCTTGTCTTTCTTCTGTTGCTTGAGGGACATCTATTTATATGGTTGTAGTTTCATAACTACCTAATCTCTCACTTCAAATTCCATTTCAGTGTGATGTTTATCTACTTGTTTCATCCTAATTTTTGTTACAAGCAAGTTGTCCTTCAAAAGTTTGATAACTGCTTTTTGTTGTTATATGTGATCCTTTATTACTTGACCCTTTATAGTCCCTTTCAAGGGTGATGCAATAGATGGAAAATGATATCAATAAAGTGCCATAAAATTTTGACATTTTTTATGAAGTATAGAAGAATGTGTTGTACCATCATTATGTCATGGGAAACCACATGACCCATTATGTTTATTTATCAAATGCAAAGCAACACAGAGACCCTTATAAAAATTTAATCACAATCCTGGTTTTCCCATTAGATTGAGGATGTTAAGACAAGGAATGATCCAATTGAGTATCCAAATAAGAAAATAATTCAATCAAACAATTTCCAATGAAATTGAATCTTTGTCACATACAATAATCTTTGATAATCCATATGGCTTTTGCAATTTTTCCATGAATGTTTTTTCCACTGTACCTTCTATAAAGGGATGAGAAAGAGAGAAAAGATGGGAATACTTTATTATTCAATCTAAAACTACCATAATGACATTATTTCCTTCATATTTGGTTTATGTTGTAGCAACTGCAACACCCTCCAAAATTTTGGTCTGCATTCAATTTCGAAGCCTTCCTTAGGTTTTTCCTTGATGTTTGCAAGCACTTGGGCTCATCCCATGAGCCCCTGAGCCCCTGTTGAGTCTTTCCACTCTCCTGGCTTGACAGTTCATCGGGCATCTTTTTGCATGTTGGTCACAATGTCATGCTTGCAGTCATGTTCTAGCCATGCACAAGGTCCGGCTTCGTGTGTAAAGGTTGTGTCCACTATGTAAAAATATGTCGCACTCACACATGAATTTGTATGCACTGTTGCTCACATGTCGCCACCATCCTTCAATGATCTATTACAAGTGTCACGATTGTTGCTCATATTGTTAGTCAATCACACTAAGTGTATGTTGTCTTGATGGTTCGAGGTATCTTGTCGTCAAGTCATGTTGAGTGTGCGTTGCCAGGTAATGCATGTACGAAGTCATGCGTTCACACACTTGGTCATTTTGTTGAAACTCTATCGACCAAACCAACCTCCAATAGTCGGACATCCGCTAAGCTGCCTCTCAGTGATTATGTACTGCTACCCAGAATTACGCAAAGCTTGAGGCTGCCCCTTATGCAGTATGCACTGTGTAATCCTGGAATCGACTCGACCGACTGTCACCCAGAACAACACAGAAGTTTCACAGCAATTCATTTCAATTTGCACTACTCGCAAGCACATCAACTGAGCCTCCAGCTAGTCAACTGGAGAGTTTGACTGGGAAGTGTCCTCGAGCCTCACTCTTCCAAAAAATTGCGCAAAAGCTATCAAGCATGCCTACTCCACTGATTGAAGAAACTACGTAGACATGCTGAATAGACACCCTATGTCAGTCACTATCTCCCTCAAAAAATTGCATAGTTTTTTAGGCAGTCACATAGTCAGCCGACCTGCTGCTCATCCAAAAAAATGGATAGTTTTCATGAGCAGTCTCCTAGATGTCCAACATCCCGCTCAGATTAGAAACTGTGCAAGGATGTCTAGCAGGCTAGCCTCCCAACAATTGTGCAATTATTTCTAGCAACCTCCTCCAGCCCGCTTCTAGGTTCTTAGAAAAATCGCATAATTTTTCCAAGAAGCCTCCCACAGCTTGTTGCTAGCTCTCCAGAGAAATTGTGCAGTTTTCACTGCCAATCTCCCTCTGCTTCTCGCATTGTCTCCCTAAAAATATTGCACAGATCTACCCTCCAGCAAAACCAGATCCCGCGAATAGTCACTATTGATCCAGATTTCCCATCTCATCCTCTCAGTGGCCTCTGCATAGTTTTCATGAATATTTCTTGCAGCCCACATCCCATCTTGAAATTTGCCTTGCGTAGTTTCAGAGCCTTGTCCTCTCTCGCGGTCACTTGCATTCGAAATTGAATGACAATGCATCATAGTAGACTAGGAGATTTTGGGATTTGATGTCGTCTCGTCATGAATGATTGCATATACAGGTACATGGATGAGACATGATGCGACGACAAACGGGATGAACAAAGAGCGCATGCAAGGAGATTGTTTCACGAACAGACAAACAAGGAATGCATGCGAAGAGATTTGTTCACTAATGAACAAACACATGGAGCATGCCAAAGTACAAGAAAATGAGCGACATGTGCATTCAACATCAAGCGAACACCAAGACCATCGAAGACTGCACGTACCTTATCATGCGGAGGTGAAGCTATGATACACCAAGAGGACATCCATCATTCAGCAACACTGTAGCTCGACATGCACACTAGCAGCAACATGAACACATCAGCTCCGTCGTGTCAAATCATGTCATGAGTCATCTCGGCCACATCACTACTGTGGGCGACATTGTTGTAATCAATGTAATGTAACATAGAAGTCTAAAAGACGTAAATGTGTGCATTATTTTAATTTTTAAACACAAAAATTTGTTTTTTGTTTAAGTCATTATGATGCAAGGTATAAATTACATTCCCTACAGATTTAAGAGTACGCATATCTAAGTATCGATTCCTTTTCAATTTCTACTTAAGATCTAACAACAAAGAAATTCAAATGACAGTTAGAACTTGAAATCGGAAATGGGAGCAGGAAGAAAGAATTATAATACAGTGGTATGGCAAGGAGGCATAATTGTTGACCGGAGAATGTGAGTGTTGGATAATGATTGATTTTAAAGATAACCAGGCTGTGAAATATGTGTACAATGCAACACGGAAGTAGGAATTATATTAATATGATTATATTGGTTTAACTATATAATATAATATAATATAATATGCAGGAGGTTAGGTTTATGGCGGTGAGCTTATCGTCTACAATAGAGAAAAGGTTGATGGCGGTGAGCTTATCGTCTACTACAAAGAAATTAACAAAGAGAGGATATTTCCATGTGAAGTACGGAGCCAATGATAGCCTGTATGGAGTCCACTCTCTTTTCTTTAGGTTTAGGTTGAGATTAATGCTAGTGACTAGGATATAATTTGATGTATAAATTGTTTGTAATAAGGTGATTTGTTCGTTTGAGAAATTTTTATTTTTTTTCAATATTTTTTTTAAATGATCGAAATAGGTAGGAGAGTTGCAGAAATTATTAAATTTAAAGATTATTTTAGATTCGAAATTTCTACCTATAATAGTATAAATTTTTCAATTCTTAATTGCTTATAAAAATTAATCTATAAATAACTTTTTTTTTAATAAAAAAAGTTTATGTGAGAATTTTGAATTTAAACTTATTGCACGGTGTGTTTAATCAAAAACTATTTTATATATAATATTTCAGAAACATTAAACATATTATATGTGTTTATTTTTTTTTTTTATTACTAAAGTAATCAATAATTTGATAGAATTATGTATAGTTACTATGTATACAATTTCAAAGACTTCATAAATCATGCTGAAGCATTTTAAAAGAGATTTCAAATAGGTTCGTCAAACCCATTAATTATAATGTATTTTCAAGAGAAAAAACTCTATAATGAGTCGAAGTTAAGGAGTACGCTATAAATAATAAAACAAGATTAAAGATACAAATAGATATGACTTTGGGAGATTCTAACATTTCAAGAGATAATAACACATAGGCCATGTATTTTGAAAGGCCCAAACCTAATTATTCGAGTATGAATATATCAAACTCATCAAAAGCATGGTAACCACACATTTGAAATTTTCATATACAACTACCAATTATATCCATTTTCTAATTAAATGAATAAACCACCCCATTTCATAAACCAAGATCTATCAAAAATGTACCAACACTCAAAAAAACATAAAAACATTTTTTACCTAAACAAAAAGAAAATCAATTATATTATTTCAATAGAATAACTTAAAAAATTCATTTATATTAAGTTAAAAACCTTTCAATTTAATTAATTACTCTATTCCCATAATAGTAAATGTTTTATAAATTTTATAACTATATCAATAATACATTCTATAAACATACCATAAACATACCATGTGAATCTCAACTTTTAAGCTTTAACTTCGATATTCATGCATTAAGTTTAAAAGTGTACAATGCATAATTACATAATGTGAATAGACATAAACATAAAATTTATTTAACACATTCAAACTTCCAAACTTCAAATACTCATTGTGATCTTGGAATCTGAAGAGACTATAAAGAGAACCTCATCTTATTTTAAAATTTTAGTCTGATAGGAACTTTGAAATTTAATAATTATCTTAAAATTTTGACCAATATATATAGAGATGGATAATTTTTAAATTTTATCAATTTTATTAAAAGTTTTAAAAATTATTATTAAGATGTAAATTTTAAAATAATCAATATCCCTACCATGTTGATGATTTGCTCGTGAGTCGTGAAGGACGATGGTATATCGTTAGCTGCATGGGACGGGAAGTGAATGAGTTGTTAGAAGTCGTCCGCAATGGTGGGAATAAATTATTATTTGATTTCCATCGCATGAATAATTAAATTTGTTTACCTGGGTGAGAAAGAAATTTATTATTTTTTAGATGGTAGCCATTATTATTATAATTTAATTGTTAAAGATAGTTTTTTTGTTATTATTAGTTAATCTAAGTTGTTATTTAAGGAAAATCACTTTATTTTAAACAATTTGTTAGTTATCTAAAAGGGTAGGGTTTCACCACTGCCAGATGTTTTTGGGTTTTGGGTCATTAAATTGTTTCCTTTATTTCACAGATAGATATTATGAATTTTAAATTTGGTTTCATGGATAGAATTTCAAGTAAGATTGTGATTTTTTGTCATTTAAAATACATTTTTAAATGTATAGATAAATTCAACACCCTAAAAAGTCGTAGGTACTAGAATTCAACTTAAATTTAAATTTCTAAAAATTATTACCTAAAATTATCTTTAAATTTTACTATATTGTGGTTTTTAATATTTGTAAAGATATTTATGATTAA
>APFE030377505.1:0-14221 GCA_000404065.3 Pinus taeda | reverse complement strand
CAATAAGCCCTTAAACTTTCAAGTTTCTTTATAAATCACACAAAATAATTTAACTAACCCATTACAATATTACAATATGATTAAAAAAAATCAATAAAACCTTAAACCTTCAAGTTTCTTTATAAACCACACAAAATAATATAACTAATCCATTACAATATGATTAAAAATAAAAATAACATAATTGATAAATGTATAATTTGAAATCTAGAAACATAACATGGATGAGATGTTAGGAATTGAACTCTATTCCTTCCATTTATGGACCATCAATAAATTAATAAAAGTATATGGTGTTAGGACGCAACACTACACCTCCTTGGAAATCCCATTTTCCTTTTCATTTAATTTTAGATATATGTGAGGGAATGAAGATGGCCCAGGGACATATTTTCCAACACAATTTTATTTATTTAATGTCTAGTATATCATAGGTTTTGAATCACTTAAAACATGAAGCTTATATTTATATTTATATATATAGAAACGTTTATGGGATTTCATTAGATTTTTGGCATAAAGCCACAACTCAATTTACATATAATGGAGCTGATTTCAGAGCACCTTTCCAATAAGAAGATCAAAGTGCATACGCTTATGAATCGTCTCTTCTTACATTTTACAATGGGTTCTATTTCTGTTATTTGCCTAAGCTTGTGAATGCATACAAATTGCTTCAATAAAATGCAGTAAAACATGGAAGATTAAGGAATTGGGTCCCACAATGTTTCTTTGTCTCTAAGAATGGTCCCAGTAGGTAACTGAACTGCCTTGTTTGCTTCAATGTCTGCCTCTTTATTATTTATTCTCAATACATGGAAAAATTCCAATTTTAGAGGCTTTGCCATATCTTTGACTCTTGTGATCGTCCTTGCAAGCAGTTTGATCCCTTGGAGAAGGGCCAACGCTTCTGCTTGCATGCTAGAGGAGTGACCCAGTCCCCAAGCATATCTGTGAATAGGAGTTTCTTCTGTATTTATTATGAGCCCTCCCGCGCCAGCAATTCCTGGATTTCCCTTTGCTGCCCCATCAAAGAAGAGAGAGGGAATTGTTTACTTGGAAATCCAGGACTGAAAGTCCTCTTCATTTTTTCTGATTTGCCATTCTTTGGGAGAAACGGGGATGGTGTTCGATTTTTGGAATTGAAGGCTGAGTGTAGCACCCAACTCAATATCTTGCTGGCTTAGGTTTCTATCATCCATTCTATCTCTCACGCATTCATTTAGCTAACATTTTACTGTGTTTGCAACAAGTCTGGAATCCTGCTCTTTGTTTCTGAATATCCTTCTATTCCTCTCTAACCAAATCTGCCAACTGATGAATTTGGGAAGAGCAGTCCAAGCTGCTATGATTAGTTTTTTTTTTTTGGGTTTGGACCTGGGTATCTAGCCAGCCATCCAGCAAACAGATCCGGGATGGAGCAGGGGAGGGTGCAGTTAGAATTCCAAGCTCCAAGGAGCTCTTGCTAAATATGGGCTGCAAATCTGAACTCCAGCATGAGATGATGGGTAGTTTCAAGCTTGTCTTTACATAACATGCATCCTAAAGGACCAAAAAAACCCCTCTTCTGCAACTTGTCATCCGTAAGAATTTTTGTATCGCAGAGCAGCGAGCAGAAATGGTCAATTTTCAGGATGGAGGGGAATTTCCATATCCCAATCCAAGGAGCAGGGTCTGGTTGAACGTAAGGCCTTTCCAAACATTTAATGTAGCCATGTGCCACTGAGTAACCTTCACGTTGTAGTCCCCAACCTCGGGCATCTTTCCTCCGAGCATGGATGGGAGCCAGCCCGTGTAGGAGATTAAAGAGTTTTGCGCAGTCACTTTGCAAAGTAGGGAGGGGGACCGAGAGATGCTTCTAGCCTGTCCAGCTATTACCGCTCTAGCACGATATATCCCACAACATGATGATATGGGCGTCCATCATCCACTTCTGTAGTGCATGCAAGGAGTTCGATTCAGCCAGTGGGAGCCTTTTCATGATGCAATCTTCCAAAAGGCTAATATAATTTCCATTCCCAAGGATCCAGAAGGTCTGCACATTCACCAAGGGAGCTGATTTGTTGCTAAGAATGCTGAAGGGGGATCTGAGTTGGGATTTGGGCTTATCCAAGCAGCGACGTCTCCTTCCTTTGAAGTATCTTTTCCATAATGCTAGATGTGCCTAACCTGCATTGGGAGCTATAATTCTCGAGATCAGTTTCGCTCCCATGGCTGAGTTTTGAGCACATAGGTTTTTGAAATTCAGTCCTCCCTCCTGAAGTGGCTTGGAAATAATTTCCTAGTTAACAAGTGGGATTTTCTTTTCATTTTGCTTGCCTCCCTTCTAGAAAAATTTTCTAATAAGATCCTCCATCTTCTTGAGAATTCCCATAGGTGCTAAGAGGACAAAAAATTGGAATAGAGGAAGGCTGCTGAGAACTGCTTTGATGAGAACTACTTTGCCTGCAATATTGAGCCAGGAGGATCCCCAAGCCTGCATTTTTGTTTTGAATTTCTCTAGTTGAGGGTTCCAATCTTTGCTCAAAGCCCTCTTGAGGAAGATAGGAAGGCCAAGATATTTGAAAGAGGTCCAATTTGAAGAGGCTGCAAAGCCTAGACATCTAGCAATGGAGTTTCAGGACGAGGGAGAGATATTCCAGCAATAAATATGGCATTTTCCATTATTTAATTTGCTGCCTGAGACTTCACAGAACTCGTCCAACACTTCTTTAAATATGGTAGCTGAAAGTGAAGTTGCAGGGCCTAGCAACAACATGTCATCAGCGAAGAGGGAGTGGTTGATGTTTTTTACCCCTCTTGCTATGCTAAGCCTAACTATCTCTTGTTCTTGTCGTTTCTTGTCTAGATAAAAGCTTAGAACAGAAGCCTGCAGCACAAAGAGGAGGGGTGAGAGGGGGCACCCATGCCTCAACCCTCTAGAGGCTTTGAAGAAATCTGCAACCCTACCATTTACCAGGGGAGCAAACCAAGGTTCCGAAATACAAGCTCGAATCCAGTTTATAAATTTTAGTCCAAACCCCATCTTGTGCAGGACATCCATCAAAAAACTATGCCTAACTCGATCAAATTCTTTTACTAGGTCGAGTTTGATGACCATACCTTTTTCTTTTCGATGAAGGCTGGAGTGGATCGCCTCTTGGACCAAAATGAACTTTTCCACTTTCTGTCTGCCATGAGTGAATCCTCCTTGGTTCCCTGGGATGCTTTTGCGCAGAATATTCCTCAATCTGTTCGTTATAACTTTGGTTATCACTTTGTATCCAATGTTGCATAAGGAGATTGGGTGGAATCTATTGAAGGATTTTTCTCCTTTTTCCTTGGGGATAAGAGTGAGGAATGCTAAATTTGTATAACCTCCTATTTTCTAGCAATCTCGGGATTTTAGGATTATTTTAAGGAACTCCTTCTCCACAATCTGCCAACAGGTCTGGAGAAATCTGGCTGTGAAACCGTCCGGTCCCAGTGCTTTGTCGCGGTCCATATCAAAGAGGACATCCCTGACTTCATTTTTGTTGATTTTAGCTTATAGCAGATGATTCGTTCTAGCAGTGATAAGGTGGGGACCTGTAACCAGGAGTTTAAAGCTTTGACCAACCTCCATTCTTTCACTGTACAAATTCTTCAAATGCTCAGAAGCTACCTTTTTGATGTTGGTAAAATCATTTAGGGTGCAGTTCTCTTCTTTAATTTCAGAGATGGAATTATAGCATTTCCTCGCTTGCACTTGCTTATGAAAAAAGGAGGAGTTTCTATCTCCTGCTTTGAGCCAAAGGCTCCTGGATTTGAGACTCCAGAATTCTTCCTCGTCCAAGCAAGCCTTGTGTAGTTTCTACTAAAGTTGCGTCTCCTTGTCCATATCTTCTTTTGTGATTTCGGTTTCTTCTAGATGTAGATGGTGCAATTCTAAGGAACTTTGGATTTTTTTCCTTTCAGTTATAGGATTGGGAAAGGTCTTGGCCCAGTTTTTCAGCATTGCTTTTACTCTTCTGAGTTTTTCTTCCCAAACCAAAAAGGGGGAACCCTTGACTGGGTCTTTCCAACAGTCCCTAACCTTTTGCATGAAATCTGCCTCTATAGAGGATTGAATCTGAAAGGGATACTGCTCAGGTCCTTGGGAGCCAGCAACTCAAGTCTGATGGGCTTGTGATACGAAACATTGCTATGGAGGATGTGCATTCTAGCCTCTAGACCGAGAAGAAGAAAGGAGCTTTGAACAAGAAATCTATCTAGTCTTGCAGCTATATGGCCAGGACCAACTCTCTTATTTGACCAAATGTACTTACCAGAAGAAGGCTTGATGTCTAGTAGGTCCCAGTCCTGCATGAGATCCTCCACTCATTCCCTTGCCAGATCCCTTACAATGCTGCCTCCTCATTTTTCTGACGAGAGAAGGGTGAGATTGAGGTCTCCAGTGATGACGATATTTTCGAGATTCTCTAGGTCTGCCAGACTTTTTATGGAGTGCCAACAAATCCTTTTCTCCCCGGCACTATTAGGAACATACACATTGAATAGACAAATGATCTCCTTGGTAACTAGATGTTGAATCTTTAAGAAAATCCAGTGGGTGTTCAAAGTCTCAGAGATTACTGAGAACATGTTGGGATTCCAGAATGATCCAAGCCCTCCCGAGGCTCCACGAGCAAAGATAGCTTGTGCTCTGCTTTTATTCCAAAATTTTTTACTTGCTTGGAGGAAAGTTATATCCTCTATTTTGGTCTCCTCAATGAGGAGGATATCCGGGGCTTCCAATCTTGATAAGCTTTTCATTGCTTCTTCGTTGGCTCTAGTGCCCATACCCCTACAATTGCAAGAGACGATCTTCATCATTTATTTTTGTTATGATGAGATCCCTTGGAGCCCTAGGGTTGATTCCTCGTCGTCTTCGGGGTTTTTGCCAGTAACTTCTCTAAAGTTTATTGGCTGCCCTGGAGCTTGTCTTTGTAGGTTTCTTGCTCTCTTTTTTCCCTTGTAGACTTGCATCCTCTTATGTATCTTCTAGGAGAGGATTAAGAGTCTCCTATTTCTCCTTCTTCTTCTGATTCCTCAAATCCTTGGACTTCCTCCTCCTCTTCTGAGAGCTTCCATTTGGATCTCTCTACAGCACTTCCACCTTTGATTGAGGGGGAAGCTTTGGCGAGAGAAATTTCCTTTGGGAGGTCACGGTTTTAGATCTTAGGAACTCGAATTTGTTCCCTTGTCCTTCCATGGTTGGTTTCTGAGCAGGACCCATCTGAGGGGCTTTGACATTTGCATTTGCAGTCTTCTTTTGAGAAGTCTTGGTGCGCTTGACCTGGTTCCAACCTTCTTCTTTCCCTTTTTCTTCTGCCCCATTGGACGGACAACCTCTAGCAAAGTGGCCTTAAATGTGGCATTTCTGACATTTGAAGGATAGCTGCTCATAGTCTAGTTTTTTCACATGAGTCCAAAGGCCTATGATAATTTTGATGGCTTTCGGAAGCCCCACCTCTAGATCTACCTCCACATAGATTCTGGCGCAGTCATACTGGTCTTTGTTGTTAGCCCGATCTATGAATTTTCCTAGGGTGTTTCCTACGTGCTTTAGAGAATCCCAATTCAAACAATGCATTGGGAGGTTGGGGAGTCTCACCCACACCGGGACCGTTATGGGAACATCCACTGCCGGATCAAAATCTGGTGTCCATTTATTCAGATATAGACCTTGAGGGCCCATGAAGTAAGGTCCATTTCGGAAAATCATATCCTTGTCCTCTTTTGCAGTGAACTCAAACAGAAAGTAGCTTCTCCCAAGAAAGTATGAGGTTACTTTGTCTTTTATCAAGGGTGCCCAGTTCTTGTTGACCTAGTTCTCTGTGGATTTGGGGGAAGGCCAAATCCCTGTGAGCTGGCCGAAGAGGTCTCAATCTTCTAGAGACAAAGTGACTTGGATCAGCCCTTCTGGTGGGAGAGAAATCTCAGGGATGTCATCTAGTTTCTTCACAAACTTTGAAACTTCAACTTCTTCTTCTTAGGTAAAGAAGCCAGCAGAGATCTGAATGCTTCAGAGGTAGAAGGCAGAGGAGGGGAGATGGGAGGCCCCTGAGGAGAACCCAGCACCTCCATTGAGGCAGGCGACCTTAGGAAGGCCCAGCCAAGGCGAGTAGCGACAGACGTCCGTGACCTGCAACACAGATTTGAACTCCTCGACAGAATCATGCGCGTTGTTGCAGAGCTCGATAAGAAAACCACACTTCTTATATATTCTTTTTTAACTAAAAGTGAAAGAAGAGTTTCTAACTAGATGTGAAAGAAGAGTTTAGAAAGTAGTAAATTTTTCAGTTCATTTTTAAGCAAGAAACATGAGAGAATGGATACATACATGAATATGAAGGAAAGTTAAATTTGTAATCCATACTTATAGTTTTATACAACATTTTATATATTTTATAGGGGCAATAACACTTTGGTGCTAATTTATTATTGTTTTGTTGCTTGACGCACATCTATTTATATGGTTGTAGTCTTAATACCAAATCTCTCACTTCAAATTCATTTTCACTGTGATGTTTATCTACTTGTTTGATCTTATTTTTTATTACAACCAAGTTGTCCTTCAAAAGTTTGAGAACCTCTTGATGTTGCTATATGAGTTTCTTTATTACTTGAGCGTTTATAGTCCCTTTCAAGGGTGGTGTGATAGATTTTGGTATTTTTTATGAAGTATGGAAGAATTTTTTGTACCACCATTATGCCATGGGAAACCACATGACCCATTATGCTTATTTATCAAATGCAAAGCAACATAGACGCCCTTATAGACATTTAATCACAATCTTGGTTTTCCCATTAGATTTAGGATGGTAAGATAATGAATGATCTTAGAATTGAGTATCGGAATAAGAAAATAGTTCAATCCAAAAATTTCCAATGAAAATTGGATCTTTGTCACTTACAATAAACTTTGATAATCCATATAGCTTTTGTACATTTTGCTTGAATGTTTTTTCCAATGTACTTGCTATAAAAGCAAGTGAAAGAGAGAAAAGACAGTATTATTTTATTATTCAATCTACAACTACCATAATGACATTATTTCCTTCATATTTGGGTAAAAATATAACAAAATCCATTGAAACTTCTTCCCAACACTAGTTTAGCATGCATAATGGTTGTAAGAGCCCTAGGGTCTTCATTGCATCTCCCTTATTTTCTTGACATAACACACATTCGACGATAAAAATATTTCACATATTCTTTAATACCTTCCCCAAAAAAACCTCTCTTGATCTTATGGTATGCCTTCAAGAACCCAAAATTCCCTCCTATAGGAGAAATGTGTAATTCCAAAAGAACCTTTTGTTTGAGTTGAGAATTTTGTTATAAATATAAGTAATCTTGATACCATAGCAAGTCATTCTTCCACATAAACTTTTTATATTGCATAGGGGGTCCTCTTGTAGTCATTGAGTGATTTTTCGTACCTTCTCATCTTGTTTCCATTATATCCTTGTTTCTTCCACCCATTCAGATTATGGAATGGAATTAGAGTATAGTAAACCCTTTGTGTCTGTCTTTTTCCTTTAGTGCATTTGCAATAATATTTTATTTTCCCTTTCTGTAGGTGATTTCAAAGTCAAAACCCAACATCTTTGTGGTCCATTTTTATTATTCTTCTAAAGATAGTCTTTATTCAAAAAAGTGCTTCAAATTATTGTGATGTTTTTGTACTTTGAAGTGTCTTCTTATTATGTATGGATGTCATTTGTTAACTACATGTAGTATGGCCAACATTTTCTTTTCATAAATGGGTATGAGTATGTTTTTCCTATTTTTTTCACTACTTTTAGAGGTGAGGGGCTTCTTTTTTGCATAAAAATGCACTAATTCCATGGACTAAGGCATCACACTCCACAATGAAGGATGTTGTGAAGTCAGGAATCTCCAAGATAAAATTTGTACACATAACATCTTTAAGTTTTCAAAATCTTTGGTTGCTTCTTTAGTCCAAGAAAATGTTTCCTTCTTCAATAATTTTGTTAGAGGTGTTGTTATTTGACCATAATGCTAAACAAACTTGTGCTAATATTTTTTCAATCCTAAGAGTCCTCTAAGCATCTTCAAGATCTTAGTGGTTGACCATTTCCTCATAGCCTTGTTTTTTTAGCATCCACATTGACACCTTCATGGGGTACAATATAACCCAAATATTCCACTTCTTGAACCTCAATAGCACACTTGGAAGGTTTTGCATATAGTTGTTGCTCTTCCAGTAATGTTGATACATTTTCAACATGTTGTGCATGCTCTTCCAAAGAATTTTTGTAGAATAGTATGTCATCAAAGAATATTAACACAAATTTTCCAAGAAATGGTTTAAAAATATAATAGATCAAGCTATAAAGTCTTGAAGGTGCATTTTAATTCCAAATGTCATAACCAAAAATTCATGATGGAATTCATGTGCTCTAAAGGTTCTTTCAGGAATTTATTTTTGCCTCTTTTTGATTTCATGATATCCAAAATGGAGATATAAATTAGTAAATAAAATTGATTAATGCAAGTTTTCCAATAATTCATAAATGAGGTGAATAGGAGACTTATATTTGATTTTCATTTTGTTTATTTTTATGTAATATGCACTCATACACCTTTAAATATATTTTTTAGTATCCATCACAACTAGTGAAGATAAAAGCACTCTCGCTAGGTTGAATGATGCTAACATCTAACATCTCTTGAAACATACACTCAAACTCACTCTTTTATGCATATGGATACCCATAAAGCCAAATCTTAGTTGGTAAACTTATAAGTTTCAAATGAATAACATGGTCATGATCTCAAGTAGGTAAACGACCCTTAGGCATCCATCAAAATACCTCAGAATGATTGTTGATAATGTTTTGGTGATCCAATGGAGTATAGGATATCAATGTTTGACCATCTTGTTAGCACCCTATAATTGAAACTCTTATATGAGAAAATGCTTACAAGGGTAACCACAAATCACTTACAAGCTAGAATCTAGCCCTTCTAGCTTTAGAGAGGGCTCTCTCTATAGAGTTTTTCAGTGAATTAATTGGCTGAGTATTTCAGATCTTAACCTAGTTTTTAAGAACAAAAAGAATAGGATTTTTTTTAATGTTTTGACGACAGGTGTGAGGAAATTCCATTGTACATGGAGTCACTTTCAGTTGATGTTTTCACTGAATAGGTAAAGTAATGAAAGGTTCTTGTAGCAGGAGTGAGATAAGAAATCTTTCAGATGTTTTTGATAAGGTTCGTCATAGGAGAATGAGTAGCAGAATTGTGGACAAATGACACATATAGAATCTCACTAAAGGATGAATTTTGCATGTCATTTAAGAGGAAAACATTTATGGTTTAGGAAACTAGAACAAAGTGTTGTAAGAGAAAATTTTGAGATAATGTTTTTTATTTTTATCTAAACAAGAAGATATATATTCATGGCATAATAATTCCAACAAGAAACTTACATCACACATAAACACATCATTATAATGACTAACACAAGAATTCTTGCAACAAGTCACTTTGACCTTCTTCTATTCAATGAAAATCTTTGAAAAATACAAAATACAATTTGATTACTTCACACACAGACTAACCAAACCATTTTGTCATGTCTAATTCTTCTTAAATAAATTTAGTTACATGAAAACTAAAGGACCAGATACAATGTATATTCTATATGGACTAAAAGATCAAGAAAAACTTTATCATGGAAACACCATTGACTTAAATCTTGATAAACTTTAGCAACGTCAAGTTTCAAAAATCATACATATCCACATCCATATGCCTACTTTGATCCCTAACATCATTCTAGGAGTTCCAAAAATAATCAAAACACAAAACATACATGAGTGATGAATTGCGCAACAATGTGTAGTAGACTTTCAGCTCAGCATAGTTATGGGTTGTACTGGATAAAACCAAGCTCATGGGTACGTTGGAGATGATGTCATGCTAGTGTAGGACCCTCTGGATGCTCCTTCCCATACATGCAAACCCCAGAAAACATTAGTCACCACTTGTGAAACAAACTTCAAATTTTAAGTCTACTTGTCATTTCCTGCTCCAAAAACATTGTAATGTCCAACATATCATCACAAACACCTTAAAACTCCTGACATGCATCAAAACTTTAAAAACTTTCATAGTTTTCAAAAAAAATATGACATCTTGTGATTTCAAAATGAGCCCTCAACTACACAGATGCTTACCTTCAACAAAATGTAACAGAGTATATGATAAAAAATGAGTAATTTATGTCAAGAAACCTGGTTACTTCCTCGTATTCCTGTTGGATAATAGGTTGGCCTTGCTGGAGGTTGTTTTGACTTCCTTAGTTGGCTTGGAGATTGTTTTGACTTCTTTAGCTGGCTGTAATACTGTAGTTAGACTGTTAGATTATTGTTTGATCTTCTTGAGTTACTTCCTAACCCTTGACAACTTCTATTTTATTAGGCTCAACCTTCTCCTCATAATTAGATTTCTTATATAGTAGTTATTTAGTTTTCTGTTTAGGGGAAGAGTCCATTTCATGATACTTTCGCTTTTTCAATTGTGTCCAACGCTTCTGCAACCTTAACGTCAGATTTCGAGATGGTATCATGGATGGCCCTATTTTAGAATTCATTATTCTTTATTATCTGATCAACTTGTCTTTCGTAGGCCTCAATCTCCTCAAACAACCTCTGATACTCCTTCCATTCATCAAAATATGGCTTCTTTGTTGTTTGAAAGGTTTATTTCATCTACTCTTTCAATTTATTTGTTGACCTTCTCATATGGTTCCTTAGTTACACACTAGGTTCTCTTACATTCTCTACATCAATCATTGTTTTCCTTTCTTCTGGGTTGTAGGCCTAGAAGACCTCCTGGACAACTCACTTTCTTTATGCTCAGTTGCTTCTTTTGTTGTGTGCCTGAGCTCTTGGTTTTCTTTATGCAAATAAGCAATTTTAAGATAAGACTTAGCAACGGTGTCCTGTAATTTTGTAATTTTAAGTTCTTTTTCCTCCATTTAAACATCTTATTGATCCCTTGCACCTCGTTCTAGCATTTCCTTTGGGGTATCAACTTAAGGAGTTGGCTCTGCAATCAACTTCTTTTTAGAAAACCTACTCCTCAACCTATGTATAAATGATTATTCTTCCATTGGTATCTTTCTTTTACCTTTTCTTGTTGCTCTCTTATCCCTCCTTGTTTCCTTAACCGTCTCTGCAGCTTTAGGTAACTTTGTCTCTTTATACTTGGGTTTTTCTTCATATTGTTCCATGGTAAAAATGTCTACATGAGCCAACAAACATGAGGATAACAAGAAACCATCCCAAGACATATTCATTTTCTCTAAATCATGCAAAGCTAAGAATTTGAGCAATGCAAAGTGGAATAAGATAGGCAAGTGTTTTCTCCTTTGGACTTAACCCTTTCTACCATCTTGCCAAGGCTTTTGAACAGGTAATAAGGCATGTTAAGACTCCTATTACCAGTGAAACGCATAAGAAACCTAATGTGTTACTGGTACACCTTGTTGAAATGACCTTCACATGTAAAATATCTGTGTGTAACCTTCAACAATTGGCTGTAGTGGCTCAACAAGTAGCTCCTTGGAAATGTGATGTCATATTTTTCCTTGTATTGAGGTTTTACAAATTCTTTAAAATAAGAGGAATCTAACTCCTTTCCTTTGAACCAACTCTCACCCTATAAAGGAATCTTTGTAGCTTTAGAAATAGTTTCTTCAAACACTATAAACTCTGAATCCCTAAATTTAACCTTGTCACCGGTAAAATTTAGGGCAAACATACTAGCAAGTTGGAAATGGTGGCCATGCATTTAGGTTTTCTCATAGAAAGCCATGCACCTTGTCTGCTCGAAATCCACTCAGATTGCAGGGTCTGAGTTCACTTTCTCTTAACTTATAGGCTCAACAAAGAATACCTCTCCTCCCTTTGCTTGGCTTTTTCTCCCTAGGCTTTCCATATGGCTATAAAAACTACATCGTAGTATTTGAACTCTGTCTTCGTGGCACACACCAAAACTGTGGTGAAAAGGATGGCTAACAACGCATTGGACGATGGGAAGGATGACAGTGCGATGCAAAGATGTCACTAATAGGGTTTTCACAGGAGTTAAATTACTTTGGCTCTTGGGAAAACATGTATGTCCTCACAACCTTGTTACAATGTCATGTAGCGATGTATTAGATGTATGAGAAGTATGTGAGGGCATCGTGCCAATGACCATGAAATTTTAACTGCAGGCTCTATGTACAAGAAGGCCTCTAGTCATTCCAATCAACACACAAACCCTAAGTGCTTTAAACACCTCGAACACAGACCAAACAACACACAAGGTTTTATGCAACAATTATTCAGTAAATGCACACAAAATTTACCAACGACTATATAATGATTTTATAGGGAAATTGTGGCTAGAGTATATTTTCCCTACCTCAGGAAACAAGAAAAACATGATTGGACACAGTGGGAGACTGAACTCTAGCCTCTGTAAGGAGCTTAAAATGATTGCGTAGCAGTTGCACAACGAATGTGTAGTTGTAGGATTTGTGCAACTATTCCATAGTAACCTTTGACACTTGAATGAACCTGCCTTCAAACATCTACCTAACTGCTCTCGGCCTGGTGGTTTGTAACCTACCAAAATTTCCTCTGAGTGCAAACCATATTTGGGCGCGAACTAGGAATTGGAGAGAGAATGAGGGCAATCATGAACATAAATTTGAAAATTTGTGCCTTCATATGTTTTCTTTTGCCAAGTCATTGTGTGTAATAATTATCAATTAGGAATGATGATAATGAGTTGTGGATGTAGGGGGATGTAATGGTAGTGATGATGAGAGGTGAGTTGAGGGAGAGGAGTGTGTATATGATGGTAAGTGATGAATGGAGGATAGTATATGAAGGGAATCAAGAATTATAAATGGTGGATTGTGATTAATAAATTATGAATCATGGGATGGGGATAATAAACACCACTCACAACATATAAGACATATAAACCATTAACAAAGGGAAATTTGATTGTGATGGTTTTAACTCATGATAAATAGAAACCCCTTGAACCTTCAATGGTTCTAGATGAAAAATAACCTTATGACCCTCTCAAGGACCTAGACTCTCTCAGATCCAACTTTGTCTTTAAGGACCCTCTATAACATGGAATTATAATCGTGACCTTAGATAATGATGTTTTAGACTATGAAAAAAATGGTTCATAGGCTAAACTGTGATCCCCAAAATGAATAGAAAAGATGGAAATACAATTTGATTCCTAGGCACAAGGACCCTAACACTGGCTCCAATGGGGATGGCAGCCTCCTAGTGGGGTGCCAAGAACACTCGAGACTAGTAGCCTAACCATTGGGCAATGGACTCAAAAATAAAAATATTCAACTGATCGACATATTACCAAAGTCTTAGGGCCTTCTCCTCGAGCGTCAAACATTGATGATAGATTTCCACTCCTACTGAAGATATATAAACACTCATGTGAAATTATCTCACCAATGTATCGAATAAATAAAATGGCTACTTGAGAGAAGATGACATTTGGCTTCTCCACGTAGAAAGAAAAGTTGAGAAAATGGCAACTCAAAATTTCCACTTAAAATATTTTCATGATCCATAAATTCCACAACGTTGTTCTACTCTAATGATTGTAATAGACTAGGCACATGATCTTGAAAAACATTTAAAATTCCCTTAAGATATCCTTCCCTTAATGATTCCAGCAGAACAATAAAAGATTCTACAAAAGCATGATTAGTTACCTTTACTTGATGGTCGACAAGAGGAAAGAAGCAGTCTTTCAGAAACTTAGGACTATCTTCAAAAGAAATGGGAGAAATATGTTCATCAGTCTTGTCGTGTATGTCACAAAAAGGAATAGTATTTTCTTGAAAATATTCAAATGGGGCATCCATATCTTGAATAACAAAAATGTTTATAAATTACCCTTCATGTATATCAACAAGGGTGTCTTGGCTTTTAAAAGATTATGAATATGTCAATTCAAGAGATGTATAATCTGTTGGCATTATGATGCATGTGTTGTACTTGATGGCAACCCTCTCATAGAAGATCATCTCACTTGTATACATTCAGAAGATATATCAGATGTGATAGAATGCATGGGTTACCGGACAGCAAAAAGGGATCATATGACAATTCACAAGTAAGCTTTGCCATCAAGTCCAAAGGGGGAG
>APFE030377498.1:0-13712 GCA_000404065.3 Pinus taeda | reverse complement strand
AGGTCATAGATACATTGTTTATTCATTTACAAATAAAAACATGAGGAGAGCCACACGACATCACTACTAGAATATGTAACACCCTCCTCCCAAATCTACCCAATTAACTGTCCAGTTGGGGTAAACATTCTACTAGAGGCCACTATGATATGATTCGCCCTTCTAAATCACGTTAAGGAAGTGGAACTAACGGAAACACAATATACAAACATTCAACATTGGCATTAAGACCCTCAGGGACCAATCCAATAGTTCAAGTAGCTTGTCCTTGGGTACCACAGGACTTTTGGAAACTTTCCCTTCTCATGTTATTGGCATGCCATTGTCCAGGGACCTCTGGATGCTCTCACAGGCCTGCCTACTAGTGTTTGCATGTATTAAGCCACATTTTCAGGCCCAGAGCCCAAGTCACTACAAAGAACTTCATTATACCTCTAGAAAATTAAATTAACAAGGAAAATGGAAGTGCAGAAGCAATCATTTGAATGAGACCTTGATTGGACCCCTTCTATTTGTGGCTGGAATTTCGTCAAACATATCAATACCTAACATCCAAAATGTGTAATGTACATATGTAAATGATATATCTAAGCATAGGGGTCTCATACTTATCTAAGATTCACTACCAGGCATTGTTTCCTTATCACTTTAGCTGCAGTTTCATTCATTAGACCATAGATACATTGATCAGTCATTCACAAGTAAAAACATGATGAGATCCATATATAGATTTTTTTATAAAACACATAAACGCATAGCATAATAGCATATGAAATACTCATGAAATCACATCCATATTGACGACATATAATCCAGTATAATACTCATAAAGATAAAAGGAGAAATAACCTCATATTGATGATGCAGAATCCAAACTCTAGATGTGACTTCCATGTTCCACCCTGTTATCGCTCAAATATTTCTCTAGAGTTGTTATGAAGAAATGATTAGAGGTAACCGCAAACCTACTTTGGAGATTAGGATCTAGCCTTCCTAATTATTAGAGAGGGCTCTCTCTTTATGATTTAACTTTGTTTTACTTATTTGATTTTAGGCTAGTTATGATTGTACTTGGGTTTTGACTTGGATTTGGTGGTGAGATCACTGACCTAGATGGGTAGAGCGATGTCTTTTACCATTTAGCTTGTTAGGTTCCTATACCAATAGGTTTCATTTTTCATGATTGACAGTGGAAGGGCTAAATATGTTCATCATTGCATGTTGCAAAGGTTCCATATTTTGTATACATACTAAGAAAATTAAAAAATGAAAAGAGGGTATGCCTTAAAAGAATAATCAAAAGGAAAGAAAATAAATTGGTCAAAAGAATAGTGAAAATGAACCCCAAATTAAAGACCAGGAAAGTGGCCAGTCAAAATGCCACTACTATCTTTTGGCAACATTACAGTCTGCAAATACTGCTACTAATCATACTGATGGATGGCCCAACAGTCTAATCTGGACCATGCCATGTTTAAATTTCTTGTTGCAGAATAGAGAATGATTCTTGTCCAAACAGTTCAAGCTTGGCAGATGGCTAGCTAGGTAGAAAAATGAAGCAGCCCAACTGATTAATCTGGGTGCTTGGAAGAAATAAGGGTAGATTTAGATAGCAGGGTAGTCAAAAGAAAAAGAGGACAATCAGGGTCTGCTAATTCAAGTGCACCCAATTCAAATGAAGAAAAAAGGTTAGGATCGCTAGGTTGGGTAAGTAGTGTGAGGTTCCAAAAATAAGGGTGCCATTACCATTTGGCTTATCATGAAGGGCTCATCCCATTCAGGGTATTGGCACCATGGCAGAGGTTTGATGACATAACAATGGAAGCATGACTAATTTCCCCCTTTTTCCCAAACATCATTTATTAACATTCCCCCAAAGGACCTTGGGATCTGCCCAAGAGTCCTGTTTCACTTCACTCCATAACAAGTACCAAGTCAAATTATGAGTTTACTCAAGGAAAGGAAGCCACATTTCTTGTGTAAAAATCATTATTCTGATTTCCTCTTATTTTCTATCCCTAAGTTTTACTTCTTAAAGCTTAGCATTTTTTCCCTACATTTTCACCCCCCAAAGTCATATTAACAACTAATTTATTATTTAGCTCCCTAAGCATTGTTCCCCTTCCCTAATTCTACAAAAACTATATGAAATCCCGAAAAATCTATAAATACCCTCCCCCTAGCAATATAGCTATACAGTCATGTCTTGGGGAATATTAATCCATCAGGGACTAATATTAACCCTCCTTCACCACCCTAAACTATGGGTTTTAATCAAAACTTTGGATAAAAATTAATTCCCATGGTCTCCGCCCTCACAACCCTTTTGTTACCCCTCCTGCGCTAATACATTTGTTTATAATGTTTTTAAACAAACATATAAACGGGCGCATATAATAAACCTTAGCCTAAACCTAAGTCTAAACCCTCCCCCCACCCACATTTTATTTAATTCATTATTTAAATTGGGCGGGTCCCGTGTCATAAACTGCCGTCACCTCACACTCCCCGCCAGTCGTCCGATCGTTGGCGATCCCGATCCAAAGGTGGGCGGTGAATCTCACCAGGGAGGAGGCAGAGGTTCAGCGTCTGGGGGATTGGCGGTTTCACCGCCATACCCCCGCCACGCGTCACTCTCCCGGGTTGTTCGAAGCCCCCCTCTTATCGCTTACGACTCAAAGGTGGTGCGGGGAAACCGGAAACCGCCTCCCCGCCCTCTGACGTCATACCCACGTCCCCCATGACGTCACCACCCATGTCCGCCGCCGCTGCTCCACGTCATCCATCTGCGTCCATGCCCCGCCACTGTGTCACCCCCACGTTGTCACCCACGTCAGCCGCCACATCACCCTGTCATACTCGGGACCCACCGATGATGTCATGCTGATGTCATCGCCGAAAAGCGCCAAAAGCGCCAAAATTTCCTAATTTCGCATAAAACCACGCGAAAGAGTTGTTCTTCTGTCATTTTCGCCACTCATTTCGGAGCGTTGTGCATGCTTTACGACGATTTGCCGCCAAACTCACAATTCAACCATTCGAGATGCCACCACCTGTTGAATTCAAGTTGATTACTTGCCATTGTACCAATTCAATGCCCTCGGAGCTGCAAAAACCAGGTATTTGCCCGTAGTCGACCTATTTCACCTCTGTTTTTGCCATTTTTCTCCTAGTTACCTGCAAAAATTCTCTGCAAAGCTCCTCATAGTTCAATTATCTACTTTAAAAACTGTCTAATTCCCTGGTTGAGCTCTTGCTTTAACAAAACTCATTAAAACCCGTGCCCTCCTGTAAAATTCACCGTTAAAGAGCGAGTGTAAAATCTGAGCCTGCCAACAGAAATCCATACAATTGTACACTAATCCCTTTACTAGAATTCCTCTGCAAAACTCCAGCTACTTAGCTCAAAACATTCTGGTTTTTTCCACAGAGAGCCCCACAGTTCATCAACCCTTTGAAAAGTCTTTTTGAACTCTGAAAAATACTCACTCCTAAGTACAAATTCAGTGTGCAGTCTTCAGCCTTTTCACTAATCCTAAGCTCAAGTACTAATCCAGGAAGGTTTAAACATGGCCGCTCCATTAGCTCTTGATGTTGCTCCTATCAATACACCCAGCAAGGAGCTTGAAGCAATGCCTTTAGTGGACAGTGATTTCCACATTAAAGATTTTGTGGGAGAGAGGAACCACTTGCAAACCTTCTGCCAGCTCAGGAATAGCCACTTGAACAACAGTGATATGTATGGCATCTGGGAGTCAAATTTGCCTATCTACTTCTTCCCCTCTGTGAATATCTTTCCTGAAATCATTCACCTCTATGCTGAGAATTATGACCAAAGCCTCAGAGCTGTTAAGTCTCCATCTGGGAGCATACTCTTTTACATTACTCCTGATTCCATCAATCAGATGCTCAACTTCAAGCAGACCCAACTGCTCTACCCTTTTTCCATAAAGCACCTGCTGGATGAAGGCTCCAAGCTCTCTAGCACTGAGATTGCTACAATTGCCAAAACTTTCATGAGAGCAGACCGCCAACCTACTGGGTCACCTCCTTTCATATATGCAAATTTCAATGAGGTAGGCAAGCTGCTTGTGGACATGATATCCTCTGTGCTGGGTTTTTCCACAAATGAACATATTGATGAAATTGTGTTGGTCTAGTTATCTGCATATAGCCTTGGGAAGCCCCCTTCTATGAAATACAACTATGCCAAGTTCATTGCTAACAAAGTACATGATCAGCTGCTAAGGCTGGACAAGGAGGCAATATTTAAGTATTCATCATACATCTATCACCTGTTCATGTACTATCAGAAAGATTGCTTCCAATGCCCTATCAATAAGTTGGATTCACAGGGTTAGAGGAGGTATGTCATCTTCTGGCCTTCAGTTTTCCATCAAGTCCAGAACTCTCCCTATTCCTACTGTGAATTCACTGACCAGTTTGTCTATCCAGTCACATGCCTCTTGAAAAGAACTCCTCCTGCTAGATTGTCAAATGACATGTAGAAAATCTTACAGTTGTCCAAGAATTACTAAATAGGTGATTGGTATTTATACCAAAATCACACAGTTATCAGAATCTATGGTTGTGAGCTATGTCCTTACAGGCTCCCAAGATATGTGCCTATGAGATTGTTTGCCTTGGAATACTATAGGCAACTCATCAATTCTGATCTTAAACACTTTCATAGTGCCAAGAAGAAAGCCAATCTAAAATTCAGAGACCACCTAGGACCCTTCATCATGAACAAGAAAGATGGTTGGCAAGAAGCTGATCAAATACTGGGGAAACAACTTAAACTAAAAAGGAGTTTCTGGTGGGTCCCTTATGACCCTAATGGCTTTATCAGTGCTAGAAGAGTCAAATATAGGCGGTTAGCCTATAAGCATTGTCCATATCCACAAATTGAACATTTTTCCAACCAAGATGAATGGATGCCTGGGTCATTAGTTGAGGAATTTACTTAAAAAGAGACAATGGAGCAAATTGTGAAAGAATTAGAAAAAGCTCTTGACTTGGATTCTTTTCAGCAAGTGACATTCAAGCTACCAATCCAAGTTGGAGAAGGCACATCCACTACTACAGCCCCACAGACATTCCAGCAGGTATCTACAACAACAACAGCCACAACAAAAGGAAAAGAAGTGATGGATGTACAATAGGAAACAAATGAACAACCCAGCACATCAAAAGATCAAAGTCAAGGGAAAGCCCCTCTACAGAAATCTGAAGCATCACAGCTCCTAGTCTTACAAACTCCTCTCAATGAGGAAAGAGGCAGAAAACGGGATAGAGAGGAGACCACACCTCCAAGTGGGTCAACACAACTACCAGAGGCTAAGAGGCAAAGGATTGACCCTCAGGCTGAAGAAGAACACATCAGTGAAGAAAGGGTAGAAATTCAAAGTAGAGAAAGAGAATCCAGCAAGCAAACTGCTACCAGCTCATTCCAGTAGGAACAAGGTATGCAGCAAAGTACAGAAGTGTCCTCTTGAAGGCAATAGGGTAAGCAACCAGCTAGAATCAAAGGAACCTTTATGGAGATTAAGGCACAAAATGAACTCTTGAGAGTTCAACTTTATGATCAATTCCTAAAGGCAACACCCTCCAAGCAACAAAGATTGATGGCAACATATGATATCAAGGAGGATAAAATGATTTTGACTCATTTTAAGCCTAAGGTTCCAAAGCCCAAATCAACTGCAGACTACACAAAGACAAATCTAGAGGTCCTCTCCAAGGACAACATCCCATGGATCAAATAGAACTGCACAAGCAAATAGGGGAAATGGTGTATGCTACACTTGCAGACAGGGCCATGCTGGCCCATCAGTTAAAAGAGTCACTAAAAAATACCAATACACAGCTAGATTTGGAAAGGATGCCTTCTACTGCTAAGGACAATAGAATAAAAACTTTGGAAGACATAATTATTGATCTAGGACATGATCCTAAAGATCCAAAGGGTATTAAAGCCCTTATGAAGAAAAAAGAGGATGACATTGCTGCACTTAGGAAGCAGGTAAAGCTGCCTGCAACCATTCGCCCTCAAACAGCAGAACTTGCTCAGGAAAAGCAAGTTGATGAGACCATGGATCTGCTTTTGAAGATGAATCAGAGAATACTACAGATGGAAGCAGAATTGGAAAAGGCATTACACGACAAGCAAGGGGAGTCAACCTCCCAACCCCCTCAAACTTCTACAACTCTTGGCTCTGCTCCTCCTACACGAGCAGCAACAGCCCCTCCTACCATTCCAGCACCTACCACAGCCACACCAGCTACAGAAGCAACACCAGCAACAACAGCAGCACCAGAATTAGGTATGAGCATGGAGGACTTAATGAAAGCTCTCAAGGAACTTGAAGTTCAAGTGACAAAAATTAATGAAGCCAAAGAAAGACTGGCCAAACTGGAGGCCAGCTATGATAAGTCCAAAATGAAAGTGGCAGAGAAGCAAAGGGAGATAAAAGCCTTAGAGACCAGAGTGAAGGTCTTAGAAAAAGAACTACTTCTGGGCAAAACTCTGGCTGAGATCAAGAAGATTGTATGGGCCAAAATTGTCCAATCAATTAATGACCAGTGGAGGTCAATACAGGCAATACATGAGCAAATTGAATTAATAGGCATAGCTCATATTGAAATACAGAAGGCCAGAACAGCACTGGGAATTATGCCTGAGCAGGCTAATAAGATGATACATTTCCTCAATACTCACACTAAGGAAGAATTGGCAGCACTAGATATACGCAGTTGAACAGACACTATCCTAACAGCTAAAAAAGTGTTGACCTTAAGAAATTTCACACAGACCCTAGAAAGAAAATGTCAGGATATGCAAGCAGAAATAGATGATTTCAGGGCAAAAATAACAGCATTACAAGATAGAGGATTGCCCAGCCTAGTGATTGATACTGGACAACTGTTGTCATATGAGCAATACATCACAAGGATCAACAATTATGTTGAAAATCAGATTACAATATCCACAAGCTCCATAGAAGAAGCAGGACCTCCCTCTGGGCAGTCTCTGTATGATAAATTAGAGAATTTATTTTTTAATGAGCATGAGATTAATCATCTGTTTGAAGTGCCTCCAAATTTCTATAGATATACTGAAGCAAATGAAACACTCATAAAAATAAGGAGACATCAGCTACCTCCAGCTGATTAGTGGCAGGCAATGCTGGAAGTACGGCCTAGGTGATTCAAGTATATTCTTTCTTTTTGTCAAAGTTCAGATCTCAGTCACAGAACAGGTCAGCAAAGAATCAAGCACAAAGGTATCATAGGAAGCATCAAGTGCAGTGACTCATCAAAGCACTCAGACAACGGGCTCAACAAACGCAGATTTAGAAACGCAACTACAGCCAACTTTGTTGATCAAAAAAGTCAAAATTTGTCTGACAGAAAGACAGCTGCCATATTAGTATTAACTGCTATAGTTATTTCTATCATTTATTTCTGTAAGAAAGTTGGTGATGTAATTTATTAAACAATAAATCACTGTCTAGATATTTTGTATCCTATTTTTTGTATATATATCCCCTCATAGAACGTATTGAGGGTCGGTTGTAGTGAGACTCTCTCAGAAGAGCTGCATTGTATATCTCATAATTTTTGCTAATACAAATTGCTGGTGGAGTTCCTGGTTCCTATACTGTCTAAAGGTGGAAATGAAGGAATGTGTTATGTTGTAGGATTCTTGTGTCGTTTGATGGAACAATAAGTTATTCTGAACCATGTTTATGTCTTTCTGTGTATTCAAAAATTCACATATGTTTCATGATCACAGTAACAGGTAAAAAGAGTAGCTTAGGACTTGTTTAAATACACCCTATGCTCAATCTCTGTTTCGAATATGTTTTCTTTAGGATTAGCCATGGATATGAATTCTTAACTGCTCATATTTAAACTAATTCTTTCACTGTGAATATTGTTTAGGAATTCTTAACTACTCTTAAACAATACTCTCATTTTCTCCCCTATTAGCATAGTGGAAGATTCTTAACTGCCTTTCACTCACTAATTCCATAACTCCATCACCTAATCTTAAAAGATTGTTCCACAGATGCCTATCTGGCTTTGCAACAATACTCTTCCTTCAAAAACATACTTCAGCAGTACACAATCATGAACTCCATTGCCCAATGGCCCAAACTGTTATGTAACCCATATCTCAGCTCTGTTTGAATTCACCAACCAACCAAATCTAAAACAAAATTAGTGCACCATAACTAGCCTAAAAATCACCCACCAATAAAGCTAAATTATAAAGAGAGAGCCCTCTCTAGTTGCACGTAGGCTAGGACCTGTACCTAAAAGACTGGTTAGTGATTACCTCGGCCATATTCCCTTTAAGAAGCAGGGAACAACCTGAGTGATAACATCATTGGTGAATCCACTGGGGACATCTATTTCAAATTGCCACTTGAAAGGAAACAAGCTTCATGTTTTTCAGATAAATCTTTTGAGAAGTATCTCTAAAAAGCTGTGACTATAAGCTTCTCATAAAACATTAAGGAAACAAACTTAGAAGCTGGCTCCAAAGAAGAAAACTCGTTACACTAGGTCAAACCCTGACTCTAATCCCCCAGCTGTCTTTGAAAACCCCAATTTGTTTCCTAAGACCTTGAAGAAGCAAGAGCAACAAGAAGAGTTCTCTGATTCAAGTGCTGAAGCAGTTCAACAGAGCTATATTCCTACCCCTGCTAAAGTATCAGTTCATCCTCATATTACCCCCACTTCTCCTAGTTCTTCATCCACTTCCCAAAGTAGCTTCCACACTCCCCCATCCACAACACATCTTACTCCTGTTATCCTCGTTGTTCCAACTGTTCCACTCCTTCTTGTTGTCCCTTTTATCTCTGCAAATATGGCTAACAGGTATGCCCCTTTACACCTGCCTGCAAATGCAGGGGCTATGCCCCAAGATTATCAAAGCAAGATCACTTACTTTGATGGTACTGGTTCTTGTACAGCCCAACAACACACTATGAAAATGCAGGACTATTTTGAAAATTATGAAATTGATGACGAAGATGTAAGGATGAAAATTTTTGTACAAAGTTTAACAGGGGATGTAAGGACCTGGTTTAGGTCTTTAGCTACACAATTTATACTTAATCCTGATGCCTTATACCTGAGCTCTTTAAAAAGATGGGAAAAGAAGAAAGACCCTTTACACATACTAACTGAGTATGATAATTTAAAAAGGGGTCCATAAGAAATAGTTCAAGATTACTGTGTTAGGTTCAACAATGTATATAACGCCATTCCTCAAAGCCTGAGACCTCCACCTGTCTTGGCCTTGATTAAATTCCTTGATGCTTTTGATTCAGATATGACATATCAGTTAAGAGAAAGAGCACCTCCAAGTCTGGCGGACATGCAGAATATAGCTGTGAGTGTGGAGGCAAACCTGATTGCTAAGAGAACCAGAGCTAAAAATGAGAGAAGAACAACATTTAAAGAGGAACCCTCAACTTTTGACCAAAAGCTAGATGCAATCATGAAAAGTATGGAGAGGTTAGGAGACAAAGTTGAGACCATTGAGAGAAAATCCTCTTGGGAAGGACAAACAAGCACTACTACTAGGAACCCCAATTTTAGGAAAAACCAAAACCCAAATGCTGGGAGGACTGGTCCTGATCAGAATATCAGACCTCCATTTCAGGAAAACTATGTAGAAGCCTCAACCTCTAATGAACAAGTAGAAGATCCCCACATCAATCTAATGGTTTTGGACAGCGAACAACAAGTATTCTTAACACAAGATGAACAACAAGCCCAAGAATACAAACAATTTCAAACAAAATCTGGTGAGTCATTTGATTTTAGAGAAGGGTGTGATATAGCATTCTATGAAGTACACAAACAATATAAGTTAAGAAGTAGAACCATAGATGTGCCTGAAACTACCAAATCAACACATGCCAAACTGCCCAAGAAATCCAGTGATAAAGCTATCTCAACAGAGTCCTCAGAAAAAAAACTCCAAAGAGAAGTCATAGTGGAAGATGTATCTGATATACAGCCTTCAGTAAATCCCTCATCTACGCCATCTCTTCCAACAGAACTCTTGAGCAGACCTCTAGAAAACAATCACAATTCAGGAATTCCTCAAAAAAGTGTACCTGGCCATGAAAAGGCCACCCAAAACTCAGCAGAGAAAGAAAAACTTGTTGCTCAGAATATAAAAGTTCAGATGGATAAGCCTTTCAATTTAGAAACAGAAATTGGCAAACTGAAAATAGCCATTCCTCTTTCTGAACTGGCTAAACATGAGGTCTTTAGACAACAAATCAATAGATCATTGCAAGTACTAGAGCATAGGGATGTAGTTAATATTCTGGATGACCAGCCAGAACTGATTTTTGGCTCAGAAGTCAATGGCAAATTAGTGGATGGAGGTATCCCTCCATTTTATGTAAGCCTAAACATTCATGACAAAGTGCTACACAATGCCATGTTTGACTCAGGTGCCTCCCATAATCTAATGCCCAAATCAGTAATGGAAAAACTTGATCTAGACATCACCAGACCCTATAAAGACTTGTTTTCATTTGACTCTAGCCAAGTAAGATGTCTAGGCCTTATCAAGGACATTTGTGTATCCCTAGTCCAATATCCAGCTAAAACAATTTTAATGGATGTGGTAGTAGCTGACATTCCACCCAAATATGGTATGCTTTTATCTAGATCATGGGGTGCTAAACTCCAAGGATCTCTGCGATTAGACATGTCATATGCCACAATTTCAGTCTTTGGCCAGCCAAAGAGATTATACCAAGAAACATTGATGAAATATGTGGTCAGCAGTGAGGAGAAGCCCCAAAACTTCCAAATCTATTCCATTCCTTCAGACATGGACTCATTTATATTGTACAATGTTGATATGTGTCCCAAAATTGAGGTCAAGCTCCTAAAAACAACAGAAACCAGGCACATAAATGAACAGTCCAGTGCCCAAGATCAAAAGATCATTGATGTGATTAACACAACAAACTCAACTAGTATATCACATGAATCACCAAAGCCAAACCTGCCTACTAAACCAATCTGTAAATCCATTGAAAGAAACATTGATCAAGAGATCTTATGGTATTTGGAATTTGATGGGTCAGTCAACAAACTAGGAGCAGGGGCAGGGGTTTGGATACACAATACACAAAATGACCATGCTCTAGGTCATGCATATAGGCTTAACTTCAGATGTACAAACAACATGGCCGAATATGAAGCCCTTTGCTAGGTCTCAAACTGATTAGGAGTCTTGGAGTGACCAAAGTTTCTATTCTAGGTGATTCAAATCTAATTATACAGCAGATAAAGGGAAGTTTTGTCACAAATGATCTCAGGCTAAGGTCTTACAGGATAGCAGTAACAGACTTACTCAGTAGTTTCTTGGACTTTCAGCTCACCAAAATACCTAGAAGCCATAATTTAAATGCTCATAGTTTGGAAACTTTTGCAAGCACCTGTAAACTTCCTTTTGGGCCTAACCATCAGTTCACTACTGAGATTAAACATAGGGTTGTTGTCCCAGATAATGCAGACAATTGGCAAGTATTTGAGAATGATACTCAGATAAATAATTTTTTGACCATGAAAGAAGAATTCTCAAACTTAAACATAGACACAAGCATTAGGGATGATCAACAGCAAACTGATGAACTTAAGACAAATATATCAGCTGAAATAGCAAATATGATCTTACATCCTACAACCTTTGACTCTGCTAATGTACAGAAGCTAAAACTAGCAGATCTTGATGAAATCATTGAAGAAGAATCTGAAGTAATTCGACTAAAGGATAATTTCCTGCCCACAGGCCTTACTCCTTTAGAAGAAATTTTTGATTCAAATGACATCCCTAAGAAACCAAAAATGCAACCCATAAATGCAGAAATTGAGGAGTGTAATATTGGGAGCACTGAAAATTCCAAAATGATAAAGCTTTCTAGAACCCTACCTCCTGACAAGAAATCAGAATATATTGAGCTGTTTAAAGAGTTTCAAGATGTGTTTGCATGGAGTTATGAAGACCTCAAATCCTATGATACTTCAGTCATCCAACACACTATACCCTTGAAAGAAAACCAGAAACCCTTTAAACAGAAGTTGAGGAGAGTGAATCCAGTCCTTCTTCCCCTAATTGAAAAGGAAGTAAAATGAATGTATGAAGCTGGAATCATTGCACCTATAAGATTTTCTGAGTGGATTTCAAACCTTGTACCCACAAGAAAGAAAACTGGGGAGATAAGACTTTGTGTTGATCTGAGAAATTCGAACAAAGTCTCTCTCAAAAACCACTACCCCTTGCCAAAAATGGATCACATCTTACAGAGGGTAGTGGGAGCTTCAAGGATCTCACTATTGGATGGTTTCTCAGGATTCAATCAAATTCTAGTTCACCCAGATGATTAGGATAAAACAGCTTTTACTACACCTTGGCGAACCTTTAAATATGTCAAAATTCCTTTTGGACTCAAGAATTCTGGAGCCACATTTCAGAGGGCAATGGACATAGCCTTTGCTAAAGAAATCCATGATTTCTTAGTCATATACCTTGATGATCTCACAACTTTCTCAAAATCAGACCAAGAACATTTAAAACAGCTCAGACAAGTGTTCTTAATTTGTAGAAAATATGGCATATCTTTGAACCCAAAGAAATCATTATTTGGCCTAGAAGAAGGAAAACTCATAGGTCATATAATTTCAAAAGATGGCATAAGAATTGACCCTGATAGGATTCAAGCTATCCTTCAAGTCCCTCATCCAAGAAACATCAAAGAATTACAAGATTTTTTAGGAAAGATTAATTTTCTAAGAAGATTTATTCCTAACCTGGCTGAACTAATAAGATTGTTGAACAACATGCTCAAAAAAGATGCCAAAGTCAAATGGACAGTAGAAGCCAAATAGGCTTTTGAGGAGATCAAGATTTATTTAACAAAAACACCCGTTCTTACAAGTCCTAGATTTGATAGAGACTTTATAATTTTTTCCTTTGCATCTGAGCATACAATTGCTGTTGTCTTATTACAAAAGGATGACTCAGGATGTGAAAAAACCATTGCCTTTTTCAGCAGAGTCCTTAGAGATGCCCCACTCAAATACAAAATCATGGAAAAGCAACCATATGCCCTTGTCAAGGCCATAAAATATTTTAGAGTCTATATCTTGTACTCTCACATAATTGCATATGTTCCCAATGCAGTGGTCAAAGGGAATTGAAGGTAAGAGGGGCAAATGGATAGCCAACATTTTGGAATATGATATAGAGATTAAGCCAACAAAACTTATAAAAGGACAAGGGCTAGCTAAACTAATGACTGAAACCAATTTCCAAGCCCTTGACATCAATGAACTTGATAACAAATAGGAGATGGCAACTCCACAGATCAATCAAGCCTTCTTAAAATCACCTTGGTATGCTGACATATGTTTTGTATTATTAAACATGCAAGCTCCTCCAGGGTTATCCAGAACCAAAAATAGATTTTTGAAAAAGAAAGCTTTAACGTTTTGTATCATAGATAATGTATTATTTTGGAAAAATCATGAAGGTATTTTGCTTAACTGCCTAACTTCAGATGAAACTGATAAAGTCCTTAGAGAATTTCATGCAGGAGATTGTGGAGGGCACTTATATTGGAAATCAACAGCTGATAAAATCCTGAGGGCTGGATTTTATTGGCCCT
>APFE030377497.1:0-10481 GCA_000404065.3 Pinus taeda | reverse complement strand
ACATATTGTTTGTTATATTATCATGTATATATTGATAAAGAGAATGAAATGATATCCAATTTTGTTTTATTTTCAAGTTTTCTAAGGAGGTGGAGGTGGAGGTGGTGAAGGAGGAGATGGAGGGGGATGTGGAGGAGGAAGATGAGGAGGAGGAGGAGATGGAGGATGAGGAGGATATGAAGGTGGAGGTGGAGGAGGACAAGGTAGAGTAAGAGGTGGAGGAGGAGGTGGAGGTGGAGGTGGAGGTGGTTGTGGAGGAGGCAGTGGTGGAGGTGGAGGAGGTGGTCGTGGAGGAGGAGGAGGAGGAAAAGGTAGAGGTGGAGGTGTTGGAGGAGGTGGACTCAAAGGAGGAGTTAGAGGCAGAGGCTTACGCGGTGGAGGTGCAGTTGTAAGGGGTGGAGGTGGAGGAGGAGAAGGTGATTGAGGAGGAGGTGTACATGGATGCAGATTAAAAGGAGGAGCAGGAAGAGGATGTGGACGTGGAGGAGGTGGCAATGGAGGAAGAGGAGGAGGAGGAAGATGAGGTGGTGGAGGAGGAGGGGTCAAAGTTGAAGGTGTTGGAGGCGGTGGAGGTCCAGGTCGAGGAAGAGGAGGTGGGTGAGGTGGGAGAGGAAGAGGAGGAGAAGGAGGTGTAGTAGGTTGAGGTGGAGTAGGTGGATGTGGTAGAGTTGGAGGAGGTGGAGATGGAGGTGGAGGAGGTGGTGGAGGAGGAGGTGGTGGTGGTGATGGTGGAGGAGGAGGAGGCGAAGGTGGAGGTGGAGTTGGAGGTGGTGGAGGAGGAGGAGGAGGAGGTAGTTAGGAGGAGGAGGTGGAGGTGGAGTTGGAGGTGGTTGTGGAGGAGGTAGTTATGGAGGTGGGGGAGGTGGAGGTATAGGAGGAGGACCAAGACAAGGTGGAGGTAGAGGTGGAGGTGGTGGAGGAGGATGAAAAGGAGGAGTTGAAGGCAGAGGCTTAGGTGGTGGAGATGGAGTTGTGGGGGGTGGAGGTGGTGGTGGAGGAGAAGGAGGAGGAGGAGGAGGTGAAGGTGAAGGTGTTGGAGGAGGTGGAGGTCGAGGAAGAGGAGGTAGGGTAGGTGGTGGAGGCAGAGGAGGAGTAGGACAAGGAGGAGTAGGAGGTGTAGGAGGTGGAGATGAAGGTCAATGCAAGTTGGAGGAGGTGTTGGAGGAGGAGAGCATGGAGGAAGAGGATGTGGTGGTTGTGGAGGTTTATATAGCATAAATTGATGTGGAGATTTTCCAATATGTATTCATTCTAAGGGTGGATGGGGCCAGTTTTTTAGACTAGGAAAAGGGATGAGAAATATTTGGAGAGGGTGATTTATAGCTAGAAATGGGAGAAATTCACAAAGTGTCCACCATAATTTAAGGATTGAGACTGTTTGGATGATAGCGCCTGAGACAAAAGGACACCACAACTAAGATATAAAATAATCATGAGAATTGGTTGAATGTTCTTCATCTGGATCACACTATGATCCAAGATGAGGACTTGATGACCCAGTGGAGTAAGTGGCTCATCGGAGTCGATACATAGTGATGTATATGGGAGCTATCCAATGTGATAGCATGATGGGATGATGATTCCATGTGTTGAGGTACTTGAGATGAAAAATTGATGAATTTATGGTTGTGATCAGGACTCCCTTCACATGGTTGAGTGTGGTATTAAAGGAGATCTAACTTGTTAATGATATTCGATCAAATGAATTAGATGGATCAAGCGAGTCCTTAATTTATATGGATCATGGGTCCCTTTATATTAGACTTGGTAGCTGGGGATCAAAATTGAGACATCATCATCAACATTAAATTGTGGAGTTTGGAAGGATTGGTTGCATCTGTGATGAGACATTAATGTGGGACACTTGGTTAGCGGTTTGGTGTAGTCATGAAGGCTTGGACATGGAATTTTTTTCATATGTATGGAAATCACGAGTGGAGTAACTTAACCGAGGTTAGGAGTAGTGGATATAAATAAAACTCAGTAGAGCACCTTGAGGTGATGTTGGAAGCATTGGGACACCATCAGAGGATTTAATAATTGATTTTATGATTTACAAGTTTCTCAATCTCTTCATGGACCTGGTTATGGATAAATTAGTAAAGTTGATAGATAAAATTGACTCGGAGGACCTTATAAGTAGGATCCAAATTTATTTGAGTTGGGTGTGTTGATGGTCCTATGTACAAGAGTCACAACACTTCACAATGTGGAGGAGATTCTTCAATGTCATGATAGTGAACTATGTATAAGTATGTGATGAGAGTGTTGGAGAAATGATTGATGATGGCATAAGGACATGCAATCTTATGGTATGTATATGACAGTAAATTTAGCAACCCAATTAGTGAAAAATTTGGGGACGAGTAGTGCATAGAGACATGAGAGATTTACTTTGGAGTATGGAGAAGAGACACAACCCCCACCCCCACCCTCATATATAAGATTGCACATTAACACCCCCCATCCCCACCCTCATATATATGATTGCACATTAAAACCCCCCACCCCCACCCTTATATATGCAAATATATAAGGATGTCAAGGAGGAGGAGGAGGTGGAGGATGAGGACGATATGAAGGTGGAGGTGGAGGAGGATCAGGTAGAGGTAGAGGTGGAGGAGGAGGCGGAGATGGATTCCGTGGATGAGGTGGAGGTGGAGGTGGTTGTGGAGGAGGCATTGGTGGAGGTGAGGAGAAGGAGGAGGAGGAGGCGAAGGTAGAGGTGGAGGTGTTGGAGGAGGTGGGCTTAGAGGAAGAGTTAGAGGCAGAGGCTTAGGTGGTGGAGGTGGAGGTGTAGGGGGTGGAGGTGGAGGTGGTGGTAGGGGTTGGAGGTGGAGGAGAAGGTTTTCGATGAGGAGGTGTACGTGTATGCGGGTTAAAGGGAGGAGGAGGAAGAGGATGTGGAGGTTGAGGAGGTGGTAGTGGAGGAAGAGGAGGAGGAGGAAGAGTAGGTGGAGGAGGAGGAGGGGTTAGAGGCAAAGGTGTTGGAGGCGATGGAGGTCGAGGTCAAGGAAGAGGAGGTGGGAGAGGTGGGAGAGGAGGAGGAGGAGAAGGAGGTGTAGTAGGTGGAGGTGGAGGAGGTTGATGTGGTGGATTTGGAGGAGGTGGAGATGGAGGTGGAGGAGGTGGTGCAGGAGGAGGAGGAGGCGAAGGTGGAGGTGGAGGTGGAGTTGTAGGTGGTGGAAGTGGAGGTGTTGATGGAGGAGGAGGAGGAGGAGGAGGAGGTAGTTGAGGAGGAGGTGGAGCTAGAGCTGGTGGTGGTTGTGGAGGAAGCAGTTGTGGAGGTGGGGGAGTTGGTGGTAGAGGAGGACCAAGATGAGGCAAAGGTAGAGGTGGAGGAGGTAGAGGTGGAACAGGACGCAAAGGAGGAGTTCAAGGCATAGGCTTAGGTGGTGGAGGTGGAGGTGGAGGGGGTGGAGGGGGTGGAGGTGTTGGCGGAGGAGAAGGACGAGGAGGAGGAGGCGAAGGCGGAGGTGTTGGAGGAGGTGGAGGTCGAGGTCAAGGAAAAGGAGGTGGGGGAGGTGGTGGAGGCAGAGGAGGAGTAGGGCGAGGAGGAGAAGGAGGTCTAGGAGGTGGAGGTGGAGGAGGTGTTTGAGGAGGAGAGCAAGAAGGAAGTGGAGGTGGTGGTCGTGGAGGTTTAGATAGCATAGATTGATGTGGAGGTTTTCCAATATGTATTCATTCCAAGGGTGGATGGGGGCAATTTGGATGAGAGCACTTGAGACAAAAGGATAACACAGTTAAGATATAAAATCATCATGAGAATTGCTTGAATGTTCTTCATCTTGATCTCACTATGATCGAATATGAGGACTTGATGATCTCGTGGGGTAAGTGGCTCATGGGAGTCGATACATAGTGATGTATATGGGAGCTAGACAATGTGATAGCATGCTGGGATGATGATTCCATGGGTTCAGGTTGGGATGGTGATTCCATGGGTTAAGGTTGGGATGATGATTCCATGGTTTCTTAGGTATGCGAAATGTCTTGGCCGACCGGGTTTGGTTGGTCAGCTTTAGATATGAGAGGAAGATTGGTTTCATATTATAGTTGGGATAACTTAGTTCTTGTTCACATTCGCTAGCAATCTAGGAACTGTATTGTTCCTTGTCTCCTTGTTCACATTTGTTAGAAGGCCCCTTTATTCATGGAGAAAAGTTGGACATATATGTTCAGATTTTTGTGGTCCTATGCATTTTCTTTATGCTAATAAAACTAAATGTACGGAGAATTATGTTGATGATTACACAAGAATCTGTTTGGTGTACTTATTGAAAAGTAGATCCCAAGCTTTCAAAACATTTAAGTATGAATACATATGGATTTGATATGAAGCATAATCCCATACTGGCTCTCTTCATACTATTAATTGAAGATAGCGTACTCTAATGAATATGAAAAATATTTCCGCAAGAATGGTGCTCAACATCATAGCTAGTTCCATATAATTCTCAACAAAACTATGTAGTTGAAAGAATATACATTAATATATTGAATATAGTTCATTCAATGATGTTTTTCAAAAGCATAACATTGATGTTTTTGGATGATGTTATTCTATGTTCAAGGCCTATGAATAAAATATGTCCATCTCATGCTCTTACAAAAAGACTCCTTGTAAAATGTGGTATGGATTCAATCCTTCGGTAACCCATCACAAGGTCTTTAGTTCCTCTACATTCATTTATATTTGTTATAATATAGCCATTCTCGCATATTGGGTATACTACCCTAATTTTTTAATTCTAACTTTGTGGTTATGATGGATCATAAGTTGGTTATGGTTGCCTCGAAGGATTTCAGTGCAATTCTATTTTTCTCATTGATTTTAAAATGAACTACACTTCATACATGGAGTTCCTTCAAATATTGTGCAATATTTCTATAATTTTCATTTTATGATTAAACCGTAACTCGATTCTCATATCGATATAATTTTTCTTCAGAAAATAATATATGTACAATACTTATGTTATTCCCTTTACAAAAAAGAATCAAATTGAAGGATGTCATCTATATTACTAAGGCTAAACTCTATTAATATCAAAACCATTTGTAACATTCGTTGCCTGATTAATTTAAAGTGATTCCAATCCAAACTAAGGAATTCCTTTCTTGTGTTTTTAGGTTACTCTACCACCAACTTGGGTTATCTGCCGACATCTTTTGCAGTTAAAATACATGGAAGTTTTTCGTCCTATGCTTTGGCCTTCAAGTACTTATCCAATGCTTCCTCTTTAATAAATTTTCAAGAATCATAACACAAAAAACCAAATTTTCTTTTATATTAGTGAAAGTAAATATTTACACTATCATATTCCACATCTTTGACACATCATTTGACCCACTTTGACTTGTTAGGGGCATATTCAGTTGAAAAGGTCATAATATAAATTTACCAAGCCTTATTACAATTCACTTTTGTAATTAGAGGCAACATAGGAACCTTGAAAAAGACATATTTAGCATGTTTAGAAAAGATAGTTGTATATTTTTTAAATGAATTATATGTTTTCTTCAAAAATTAATTTATTAAATTAGACACAAATATAAATCCAAGGATAAAAGATGAGCTCCCGATTTGTATTTTTAAAATATATTTTGATTAAAATATTTAAAAGAAAATTAAATGAACATAAGTGAGTTAAAATACCATATTCTTATTTTTCCTCTTTTTAGTTTAATATTATCTATGTGTAAAATCATTACACAAAAAGGAAAAAAAACACAATAAATAAGCCCATAATAAAAAATAAAAAACACCTTTTAAAATTCTATCATGATAAAGAATCAATTTATAGCTACTTAATTTCTAAAGTGTATAATTTCTTGCAAATTGTGATAAATGTTTTATGGTATATTTTTTAATTGTATTGAGTAATTATGCAAGCAAAAAGTTTATCATCATAATCATTTGTGATATTATAGTTATTTTTATTATTGAAATATATGTTAATTTATGGTTGTTATAATCATTTGTAGAAATAAATTGACTGTTATTAAATTGAATATAAATTTGCACATAAGATAAGTTAATATGCAAATTCAACTCATTTAAAGTGTAATTGTTATATATGATCTTTATGTATGGGTAAAACAATTATACATGCGAAAACACAAACATATACACAAAATAAACTATAATCAGAAACATTTGAAATTCTATAATAAAACATAAAATTGTAATTAATTGTAAGAATATATTAATTAAAAATAATTGTGATTTTCAAATAGACACATTGAATAGAGGTGGTTACAAAAAGAATACATTTTCATTCATGATGTCATGGTCATTTACCAAAATAAGTGAACTTTTATTAAATTGAACATATATAAGTGATGCAAGTATTCAATTCATTTGAAGTGTAATTCTTGCATTGGATACTATGCATGATTAAAATCATCATAGAAGTTATTTGTATCAAGTTATTCTAATATTTTTTTTTGTGTTCAAGAATTTATAGACATACAAACACAAATAAAGAAACCAATACATTACATAAAATAAAAACACAAGCATTTAAAATTCTGCCATCATAAAACATGGATTTGTAACTAATTATGAATATATATTGATTAAAAATACTTATAAAATAATTTCATTCTAAACAATGCATTGAATAATTATACTTACAAAAAAATCCATGGTCATTCATGATGTTATGGTCATTTGCAAAAATAAATGGAATTTTGTTATATTAAATGCTAATTTGAACATACATAGTTTAAGACACATTCAATTAATTGGAACTGTAATTATTGCATATTATATATTATTTGTGTTAAATCATGATAAAGGTGATTTGTATCATCTCAATAGACAATTTGTTCAATGACCTTCCATATGGCTATTCTAATGAAAGACTTTCTTATGTTATAAAATTATACACAAGAAAGAAAATAAGTAAACAAACAAATATATTACATAAAATGAAAAGACAAACATTTAAAATTCATCATAAAACAAGAACTTGCAACTAATTATAGAAATAATATTAATTAATAACAATTACAAAAATTATTGTGCATTGAATAGTGTTGCTTACAAAAATTCATGTTGAAAAAATTCTTCTCATTAATAAATATAGAAATTCTTCTCATTACTCAATAACCTTAACCTTAGTATATTTTGATAAAAACATAAGTAAAAGTTACAAAAGTCTTTTTAGGATGCTATAGAATTCTTAGAGTTTGGGGTTTACAAGCCTTTAGTAAATTTTTATAATAAACACTTAAATAAAAGTTAAAAAAACACTTTCTAAAATGTTATAAATTGCTTAGGGTTTAGTGTTAAGAGTCTAGGGTTTATAATATTTTGGTAAATCCTCTTAATAAAGACTTAAATAAAAGTTAGAATTTTTTTTAAGATCTTATATAATAATTAGGGTTTAGTGTTTATAGTTTTGGGTTTGGTGTTTAGATTTTAGGGTTTATAACACTTTAGTAAATGATTTTAATAAACACTTAAATAGATGTTACAATATGTTTTTTAAAATCTTATAAAATTATTAGGGTTTAGCATCTAGGGTTTAGGGTTTATGGTTTAAGGTTAAGGGTTTAGAGTGTAGGGTTAAGGGTTTAGCGTTTTAGGTTTAGAGTTTAGGGTTTAAGGTTTGAGGTTTACAGTTTAGGGTTGAGGGTTTATAACACTTTAGTAAATTATTTTAATAAACACTTAAATAAAAATGGCAAAACTCTTTTTAAATTGTTATAAAATGCTTAGGATTTAGGGTCTAGGATTTAGGGTTTGAGGTTTAGGGTTTATAAGGGTTCAATAAATGATTTTAATAAACAATTAAATAAAAGTTACAAAACACATTTTAAAATGTTATAAAATGCTTAGACTTTAGGATTTAAGGTTTAAGGTTTGAGGTTTGTGTTTAGAGTTTAGGGTTTAGTGTTTAGGGTTTATAACGCTTTAGTAAAGTATTTTCATAAAAACTGTAGTAAAAGTTACAAAATGATTTTTAAAATGTTATAAAATGATTATGGTTTAGGTTTTAGCATTTAGGGTTTCAGGTTTAGGGTTTAGGGTTGTTTAGCGTTTAGGTTTTATGGTTTATAAGAATTTAGTAAATGGTTTTAATAAATGCTTAAATAAAAGCTACAAAAATATTTTTAAAATGATATAAAATTCATAGGGTTAAGTGTTTACGGTTTGGCCTTTGGGATTTGTTGTTTAGGGTTTATAAGACATTAGAAAATGCTTTTAATAAACAAATAAATAAAAGTTCCAAAATTCTTTTTAAATTGTTATAAAATACTTCGGGTGTAGGGTTTTGGGTTTTGATTTTGGGTTTTAGGTTTAGGGTGTATGGTTTAGGTTTTAGGGTTTATAACACTTTAGTAAATGCTTTTACTAAACACTTAAATAAAAGTTAAAAAACAATTTTTAAAATGTTATAAAATGCTTAGGATTTAGGGTTTATGGTTTAGGGTTTAGTGTTTAGATTTTAGGGTTTAGGGTTTATGACACTTGAGTAAATTCTTTTGATAAACACCTAAATAAAAGCTATAGACTGTTTTTTAAAATTTTATAAAATTCTTAGTGTTTATAGTTTAGAGTTAAGGGTTTGAGGTTTATTGATCGATGCTTATGGTTTAGGGTTTTGAATTTAGGGTTTATAATACTTTCATAAAATATTTTAATAAACACTTAAATAAAATTTACAAAACACTTTTAAAAAATTATAAAATGCTTAGCATTTATCGTTTAGGGTTTGGGTTTAGGGTTTAGGGTTTGGGGTTTAGGGTGTAGTGTTTAGGGTTTAGGGTTTTGTGGTTTAGGGACTAGGGTTTAAGGTTTATAGCACTTTATTAAATGCTTTTAATAAACACTTAAATAAAAGTTACAAAACACATTTTAAAATTTCATAAAATGATTAAGGTATAGGGTTTATGGTTTATGGTTTATAATACTTTAGGTAATTATTTTAATAAAGACTAAAATAAAAGTTACAAAATTGTATTTATGGTGACTTTTTTTGTGTATGTCAATCTTTGTGCATTTCAATGTTTGGATTTTAATTTTTATGAACAAAATGGTTTGACATGCAATTTTCTTTTAATTTTTATAATTTTCATATGACATATATTTTTTTGCTTTGAATGGTGTTTTATTGAACTTTACTACATTTTAAAGACCTACCTTCAGTGGTTTCTTGATGAAACTTGGTCCCATTCTGTAGAAATATAAAAACATGTCTCTTTGGGATATTCCAATAAGTTATTGAGAGGTTGTGACTTTATACAAGATATGAATGTCAAAGTGAGAAAGGGTTACTATAGAATCCTTGATTCTGTAGCACTCCTATCATATTTCTATTTGTATATTATAATGCCTTCATAAAATTTTATTGCGTATTCTTGATTGAATTATATATAAGCCCTAATATCTACATGTTGTCTAAGTTGATGAATATATATTACCTAAAGAATTATAAAGTATGTGATAATTTGCGCTTGATTGTTTTTACATCTGGTTTATTTTCCATATTTGAATATTTGTTATATAATGAAATTATCATATAAGACTTGTTTTAAATATATTAATGACTATGCAACTCATTTATGATTATTGTGAGATTATATTCATGTGTATCATCATATTTCGTTTGAAATTTTGAGATCTGCAATCATGAGAAATGATGGTTCTCGGGCTAAGGGTTATTACTTTGAGATTTGTGTCATAGATTTATGGGTGATTTGGAATTATCGTTGGGGATGTTAATGTTGATTTGCACCAATTGTCTCAAATAACCGCTCACATACACTCATATATGGTATCTATTAACGTTTGTGTACCATACCTCATGACTATACAAGTTTGACTTAATCCCTTGGGCTTTCAGGGTTACCAATACCTTGTTGTTTCATTGTTCTTGTTCATATTTTTTACATTTCTATGTAAGTTAGGCTTTGGTGACCCATTCTTTGCTCATTTTCCCTCTATGTTTCACCTTGATTCATGGTTGAAACATTTTGGATTCTAACTGTGGCACTCCTTATCTAGTTTAAAGACATTTGAGTTGAGATAGTAGAGGCGTATGATGAATGTGAAAATTTGTTCCTCTAGGTCAACTAGTGGGATTTACTTCAGTTTTTTTAGGGTTATCATAAAGGGATTGTCAAGGTTTTCCATCTTCTTTTGATATGAAAAATTCTCAAGTGGCTGACCTAGAGATGGCTACAAATATTGATCTCATTGCAACAACTACTCATCTTCCCTTTGAGAGACAGAAACAGTCTAAAAATTGTTCACTGTGTGACATTCCCTCGAAAAAACTTATCGTCAATAATGTTTGTGGATATCATGTGAAAGGTATGGAAATTTCCTCACAGAAATCTAAATGGCACAATTTAGTGGTTTTTTTCATTAGTATGTTACTTGTGAAGGGTGAAACATACTAGTTCTTAGTTATAATAAAAGGTTGTTAATGGAATTTCTCTTCCATAAACTTAATTTTCCTCTTTAT
>APFE030377489.1:772-15133 GCA_000404065.3 Pinus taeda | reverse complement strand
TATATTGTAAAAACATCTTAAGCTGAATGGTTAAAGCATAGACATTGGACAAGTATATTTGTATACTTATGTTTTAAACTGAAACAAATCCAGGGCTAAAAGGAAAGGATTTATTGCACTAGTCATCCTTCTATAAATTTCCAACATATGTTGGAATAAACAGATTGTAATTTGGGTAATTTTTCTAACAGGAACATACTTATGTATTGGCAGGGTGGTTAAGAGGTCCCTAGAAGTGATGAATTTGAATTTTTCTTGGTTTTTATATATAGTATTCAGTTTTTTCTCGGGTAATTTTTCTAACAGGAACATACTTATGTATTGGTAGGGTGGTTAAGAGGTCCCTAGAAGTGATGAATTTGAATTTTTCTTGGTTTTATATATAGCATTCAGTTTTTTCTCATGTTTTCTATGAATGACACGGGTGAATTTTATCCTATACCCACTAGGTTATCAATATGTAATTTCGGTAATTTTGATTTCAAAAAATATTTTAAAGAAATGCAATGATTTCATTTGTGTATTCAATAAACACAATATTCTAATGGAATTCTACATTTGTGGTTTACCTATACAGATTCCATGGAGAAGTGTTAGTGGTGTGACATTAATTGTCCTCAAGCATAGGCTTTAGTTTTACTCTTTTCTGGAAGCAAATACTTTCTTCCAACATTTTTGAGTTCCATGAAAAATTTGAAAGTCCTAATAGTATTCAATTATGGGTTCAAGAGAGACATAGTATTCAATTATGGGTTAAAGAGATCCACACTGAATGATCTATCGGCCTTATCTTCACTTAGTTTAAGACTATTCACTTGGAGAGCTTGCATGTGCCCCCACTTCAAGAGCATAGTAAAGTCATGTAGGACTTAGAGAAGCTATCTTTAAGCTTTTAGTGTTGATTGGAAAAAATGTCTGGGTTCAATAACACCTAGTCGAGCATTAAGCTTCCAATAATGCTAGATTTTAACCTGGAGCACTTTTATGATTTGGAGGAGATGCCCCCTCGTATTTGTGACACATCTTCAGTTGTGAATTGGATTATTACTAACTATCATTTCCTTTGAATGTTACCTGATGACTTGGGGAAACTCAACTCTTTAATAATGTTAAGGAAGGAAAGAAAGTACATTACGCTAAGTTCTCTTATGCTTTTCAAGTTTTTCTTGGATATCTACAACGTTTCAGGTAGGAAAGTACATTCTATTAATGAAAATTTGTCTTGATAGAAAGGCCCAATTTCAAATTCTAATGCGTTCAAAAAACATTGTATAATTGTAATGTTTCTAAAAGGAAAGCATATTTTTTCAATTTAAGTATCATGATCCCATATTCCAACTTATTTTTTAGTCACCCATTAGGCTTTGTAGCTTTGAATAAATCCATGTCTTTTGATAAGATCCTCTACCAAATTAAAATGTAGTTTCCTTTTGGAAATAACCACATACAGTGTCTTGATTTTGTTATTGAGAAAATAGAGGTTGTGAAACAAGCCTGTGCCATACAAGGACTTGATTAATTGATTATGTATCAGTTATGGCTCTAGACGTAACAATGTCTTGATTTTGTTGCTTGAAAATAGAGGTTATGTTTTACTATTTCACAGAATTTCTTACAATCTTTCCATCAGTATTGATTTGTAATCTCAGTCACTGAGGGATGATTGTAATGACAAAGGTAATATTCCATGGTTTGAAGTTCCCCTCTTACTAAATATTTAAATATATCACCACAATTTAACTGTTAGTTAAAGGAATTGTATTTTTTTTGTAAACAATTCATTGCTTGATTTATAGATTTTGATTTTTTCCCTTTTTTATTTTTTTCTCAGATTTGGTATGAGATATCTTCCAAGATTTGGGTTCCCTATTTTCCCCACCATAGTATGAGGTTTAGATGCTATCATTAAATATTCTTGGAACATTACAACTTTTCCAGTAAGTGTGCTTTGAAACATTGTTGTTGCTTTTCCATGGTGTTAATGCAAATAAGCACTACAACTAGTGCCATTATTTAGATCAAGTGCCAAAATCTAGGTGGTCTTGTAATGATGGAGTGATTGTTTTATAGATACTAAGGTCATATGCATTTTTATCTGTTATGTTGTCCTAAGATATTCAAATTCAGAAAAAGAATTCAAGTCTCGTTTCCAATGTAGATTGTAGTTAGTTTCTTGAACATAATATATAGTAGATTATCTTTTACTAATCAGCTGTGGATGTGATCCCTCGCAGGAATGAAAATTCAAAGTGACTTTGATTTCACATTGATTTGTCAAAACATCCACACATGAAAGGAGATTCAAAGTGACACTATGATGGCCATTATGTCAAGCCAGGTGGTCGCACTCCTTTGATCGTGAGCACGATTGTGATCAAGATGGAAGACTTCATAGTCTAGATTCAGTGTTTAGCAGTGATAGTTAGTGGGCTCATTCAAAAAAGCTTCTATTTCACTAATCCTTTTTATAGAGTTGCCAGATTCAATTTCCAAAGGTTTTAATTACACTATAGAGTTGAGTTTTGAGAGAGTTTTGATTCACAGTGTTAAGTATAGCAGATATGACACTTGAACGAACACAAGCATAGTAGAGGTATCAGACTCTATTAAAAGCTTACCTGCATATTATAAGGGACTTGGTTGGCTTTTTTATAATTTTATAAACAAGTTCCATGTCGTGGAAATGTGAAAAAAAACAGTGATATTGCCACCATGTGGCTCTTGTCATATATGGTTTTATACTTTTTCAAAATATTCTCTAAGAGTTCACAATGCTAAGATTCACTAGGACTTTACAAAGTTTTATTATTTAGTGAAAGACTTGCCAAGATATTACAAGATTTCATAATTGAGTAAAATATTCGCCATGCCTGATGAGAGATTCGCCAAAAAATTATATATACATAATATATTATTGATAAAATCGCCTTCCATTTTTCCTATATACCATGGAGATTTGCCCATTTATTATATTTATAAATTTAGGGGGGTTCTTAAAATTTTCCCTGATGGTTATCTAGGAGCAGTTAAGAATTCCTAAACTAACATTCATATGTGAAAGAAACAGTGTAAACATGACCATTTAAGTATGCATATTCATAACTATTCCTGATGAAAACAGGAAGAAATTGCAGAAATTGAGCCTAGGGTGCAGCCAAGCAAATCCCAAACTATTCTTCTTTTCTGCAATTTTAGATGGTGGATTGATGATAAAACGAACATGAAAAACTAAACAGAGTTAAGGAAACACTTATTGAACCATGTAGAAGCACAGGAATTCCATAGTCACTCCTCGGCCAATTAAACACAGCAGACAATTTCAAAATCCATGCATTTCAACAGTCTTTGATTATAGAAAATATCACATGTACAGTGTGAGTCTCTGCTCATGAAAAAATATCAAACCAACAAAGACCAACCAACCAACCGCTCTTACATGTTTCAGGGTGGTATATATAAGCAAAATATCTAAAGTTATTTATTACAACCGACCTAAACAGGTCTGCAGGAAGAAAGCTTTCTAAACCTAACTTATGCTGGAATTAAATGTAAGTAAATCTGCTTTGGGCTGCGCCAGTGGCAGCAGGATAAAAAAATGAGTTAATGTGGTGTCCTCTGTGGCTTGGTGCAGTGGTTCTGTAATAACTGTGCATTGAGTTCTAGTCCACTGATCTCCTGTGAGCTTTAATGTGCAGTCATTTGTGCTGGTGAGATTTGAATGGTTCCTTAACTGCTTCTTGACTTTCAAGGCTTTCTTTTAATGCTTCATTCGCCTCGAGCTCTGAGAAAATCTCCTCTGATACACTTTGCCACTACACTGATACTCTTTGACATGGTTTTTATCTTCACAACTGCTCTGATACTCTTTTACCTCTGAACCTGGTCTCTCTCTGTCTTCTGATACGTTTAAATTAGCAAAATCGGGATTTTTCTGCCATTTTCGGTGCAAAAAGGGCCGAGGAATCAAAAGATTCTCCATTTCGGCCTATTTTCCGTAGAGATGCCTGATTAGCGCTTCGCGCTAATTCCGCATTGAAAACTGCCTCTGTTTTTCATTCCGGAGCTCCGAAGCTTGATTTTTGCGCTTGCACGTTTTTCCGTTTTTTTTTTGCTGCTGACGTCAGCATGATGTCAGCGGTACGGCGGATGATGTCAGCATGATGTCAACAATGGGACCCCCTTGTACGGATGTGACGTTAGCATGCTGACGTCAGTAGGGTGACGTGGCAGTACGATGGGGTGATGACGTGGTGGGACACGGTGGCAGGGTGACGTGAGCTAGGCGTAGGCAACAAGGGGTGAGGTGGAGGCGACGTGGTGGGGTGACACGGTGCTCCTGTCATGCGGGGGGAGGGCGGTTTTGGTAGTCATCGGAACGCTTTTGATATGGAAGCAGTTTTTGTCAGGGGTGGCCCGATGCAATGGGATGCCGCCAGCTGTCCCGGTGTACGACGGTAAAACCGTCGGACATTGGGTGCTAACGTACCCATACAAGAGGGCGCCTGATATGCACAAGGGCCATCCGATCTGGGAGGGGTGATTCGACGGTGGATGGGAGGAGAAGGTGCGCGAGATTTAGTGAAAGAGCGCGCGCGTTAAATGTTTAATTTTTCACGGCGCGGGTGGGTTTTAAACTATAGGTTAAGGGCTAATGGGTTTCAGTGCTTGGTTATTTATTAATCAAACATTAATAAATTCCAAAAAATACAATGCGCGGGGGGGTTTAATGCATTTCGGAGGGGTTTTTGTGTTTTAGAAGGAGCCCAAATACCTTGGAAGAAAAACTATGCAGAGATGAGGATTGTTACTAAAGTCCATGTGACTTAGTAGTTCCCAAGGGATATTTATGGTTATGTTTCAACCAAGGGGAGGGGATATTTACATAGGGGAACTATTACCATAGTTTTAATAGGGGGAAGGAAAATAGATAGGGAGTTACATGATATTGTCAGTAGTTAATATGAAAATGACAAGAAGAGCGCTAAGTCTCAGAGATCTTAGGCTTTAAAAGGGGGGATAGAACTTTGTAGAGAAAATATGAAGCCTCCTTGAGTAAAGCAGATCTTTACCAAGGCAAATGAAATGGAAAATGATAAAACTAAGAGATATCAAGCAGATCTTGACCACTTTAGGGGAAGTTAGTAAATGATTTAGGGAAGAGGAAGAAAAGGGAGTTAGACATGCCTCGTTTGAAGTCCTTCAAATGGGAACTTCCTGTTGACTGTGATTTGTATAAGTGTAACACTTGAAAAGGTGTAGTTGATCACAAATCAACATTCTGCAACCTCAAAATTACCTACCCAACCTACTTACCTAACATTTTTTTTTTTGGTTTGTTTGCACTTAGACTTGCAGACCCAGCTTTCAACTTTTTCTTTTTATGTCTTCCTATCTACATCTACACTTATTTCTTCCAAGGGCCCAAATTAAGCAGTTGGGATCCTTTGATTCTCTACCTATCTAAGAATATGCCAAGATTAAGCTGTTTGGACAGATTATTCATTCTCTATATTCTAAAATAGGAAATTGAAACCTAGGGAGACCAAGATTAAGTTGTTTGGACCTCCCTTTAGCTGAAAATTGTACAAAAATGAAATAACTCTTCAGAATTGGGATGCAGCATTTGAACTTAGACTAGCACAATTCCACGGCCTCTTTCTTTGGTGTCTGTTAGCAAATATGGAGTATTGCAGCATGCAAAGTATGACATATTTGGCCTGTAAAAATGTCCATCATGAAATATGAGTAACCTGCTGCAGCAGGAGGCTAACACCTTTGTTGCATCTGGGTACATTGATTTGGCACCTCTGTCCAACTCGTCTAATAATATTTGCATCATAGTCTTGAGTGCAGCCCAACCAATAGCATACTGATGCATAGTGTCTATGTTGATCTCCAAGTCTACGATGGTGGCTAGGAACATCAACTCATCAAAGTACATGTCCAGCTCCAATTAGACTTGGTTCTTTGACTTTTCCTTGGTGAATGTGCCAATGGATGGGATCGCATGTGTGTGCACAATGACATCCATGATTCTTAACATTCGTGTATGTGAAGCCTGCAAACTAGTGATGAGTTGCGGGAGTTCCTCATAGTTCCAGATCTGACTCCGGATTTGTGCCTTCAATTCTATTGCCTTTGGCTTCATCATCTTTGGCAAGTGCAATGGGGCCCCGTCATACCTCATTCTCCATGTTTGCATGCGATTGACAACAGTGTACATATTTGACAAGATGTGTGCTCTCCTGGCACAATGTTTCTAGCAACCATTGAGATGGACAACTGACTTATGCACAATGATGAATCTGGAGTACAATGTCTACATGACTGCCTCAAGAGAGGATACTTCATCCAGTAACGCTCTCCTCAACTCTGTTATGGCAAATGTTGTAACCTATTCTCCTCCTTGCTTGGCCGTTTATAACTCCTTGGCCATATGCTCATTCCTAGCTATCAGGAATCAAACAATCGAGCTGGTGACTTTGGCATATGATTTGATAGCATCTGCTAGTGTTGTTGGATGCTTGTTCACGTCGGATACGATCACTCATTCTTTAAACTACACAGGGGATATGTGGAGATTCAGAGTAGGCACTCTACGTGAATGCACAACTCTATGTTGTGACTCGTCGAAGGATATGTTGTGCATCTCCGCCTCCAGATTGTCTTCAAGGATTTCTATGTCTCCTCGATTGCTTGGGACTTGCTCTGCTTGCAGATCTAGTGAAACTAGTGGGGTGACCTCTTGTTTCTGAGGCATGAGGTCAATATCATGATCTGCCTCTAGCTGAACCATATCTATGTCCATATGTTCTAGCATATATTCAGTCTCTTCAGCTAAGTCTCTCTCCTGCAACTGCTCACCCTGTCTTCTTTGTGCCAGCTACTCAGATGAATCTATAACCTATATGGGTGCACTTTAATCAATCTATGCATGTTGTGCCTCCTATTGTAGCTATCTCTACTGTGCTTTCTTCTCCCTTTTGTGCAGCTTTTGTTCTTCCTAAAGTTGCCGTTTCAACTCCTACAACTCCTTTTATGTTTCCTCCATCCATTGTTTCTCTCTTATTCTTTGCGTGATCCTCTTGTTTTGTTGTCATCTCTTACCCCTAATCTATAAAGCTTCTTTCAACACAAGTGGATCTGCTTTGAACTTGTAGCTTTCCTCTACCTTTGTGTTGTCAACAACCTTCCTCTTGCCTTTGTCATGCGCAGGTACGCTACCCTTTGTTGTTGCTGATGATGCTGCTCTGGGATGTTGCTTCCCTCTACTTTGCTAACCACTCTACAGTTATGTCGATTGGTTCATTGAGCTTGGAGGAGTGATAAAAAATATCTCCATGGTTATTCCTCAGGCCAATGACATGCCCTATGGATCCAAGGATGTTGCACTCTCGTAAAGTGGTCCTTCACTAAGCAATGTGGGTCATACAGATTTAAACTTCTGGTGTCGAAGGTGAATCTTTTGAATTCCTCCATCTCAGCCTCAACATGCTTTATATTCTGTATCTCATACAGCCCAATCCACAAAAGAAGAATGGGCCAAGGTGCCTTCTTCTTCCTATGCAGTTTCGCTAACAAGCCTGTCGAGATGTTATATGACACCTCTTGCATGACTAGATTGTCCATGGAAAACTTTGGTGAAACCTACGAAGCCTTCTCCATGCTATACATCCATATGAAGGTGCCAAGAGGTGAGGTATACCAATCTACTATGTTGATCAATGCCTCCATCATTGCATTTGACATGCAAGGTGGAACCTGCTCAAATATCATCTTGTAGATCGGGGTGAAAAAGTGGTCTACCAATTGTATGATAACTCCACGAATGTTGCATTCGGACAACAACCTATAATAAGTGTTCACAGAGGTTTTTGAAGGTGTCCGTGCCCAACCCAGACCTAGGAACTGCTGACGGGCACAAAATACATCTAGTATATAAGCCGATATGTATATCTTTGCTTTATGACTCCTAGGTGGATGTTGGGCTTCTGTCACTTGTTCCTTCAACCCGAGAGCCAACATGTCAGACCAGTTACAAGGTCTACCTTAACTCACTAATTGATCCAACACAATCACCCAACTCTACGGGAAGGTCTTTGTGCTCTCTTAGTCATATAGGAGGCATGCAAAGATGACCAATTACTGATATGCATTTTGTAATATCTTCGTCTTGTAAACATTGTTGGGTGTTGTCCTAAACCTATTTGGATCTTTCATATATCTCTTCAAGATATCTCTTGAGTTTTCATTGTTGTTGGGTTTGCTGAAGGGTTTGTCCATCATGATCACTGGCTGTGGCAAGTGGTACATTTCCTGAAATTCCTTTGCCCTGAAGGTAGAAAATTGTGTTCCATTGGCACTATTCAACACCATTGTCTTAGGATCATTATGCGAGACAATCCAGTGGATCATGTCTGCGCATGGGAATGCGGGATACCTATATGCAATCCAGTAATAGCCAAACTTGTGAATATTGATGTAGACCCTGCGGTCTTCCAAATTTTCCTCAAATGTGCTTAAGAATGTATCATTGATGTCCTCCCATTTCATATTGATATCTTTGTCTATGAACAACTTCGTTTCTTCGTAGATAGGCAAGCTCATATACACTTTTTCGACTACATCTCCAGTTGTGCTCTTGACGGTGTCCTTTGACCCTGCTCTCTTGGAGGCCATTGTAATTGTACTACTGAGAGACAGATGAACACCTGCAATACCTAGAGAAATAGCAACACTCATGGCAAGAAATATGTCAGTTGAAAACGAAGACAAGTTTGAGGACTGACATGCAACATACTCGGGTGACTGACTTGGAAGATTGCACAATTTTCACCGGGAGGCTAGGAGACTGACTACAAAAACTGCGCAAGGAATAGTCCAAGCTATCAACAAGCTGACTAACTGTCGAAACTGTGTAATGCACAATCTAGTTTGGCTTACTGAGGACTGAAACCGTGTAAAGTGGAGTTTCAGTCAGCAAGGACTGCAAACCCAACAAACTGCATTACGCAATTTTTGGGGCTAGCAAGACACTACCTCCCAGAATTGTGCAAATTAAGATTGGAGGCCAATGTTGAGCTAGATTTGTATAGTTTCTAGAGGGAAGGCAGAGCCTTCACTCACAAAAATGCACATTGCTAGCTAGGCAAGGCAAGGTCCAAGCCAAGGCATCCCTAACTCACCGATGGGTGACTGAAAACATGACAAGTTCTGAATGCATGGTGAAGCTAAGTGTAAACAAGAGTGAATGATCATGCATGTAAATAGTGAGTGAAGGATTCAGAAAATGGGAAAAAAAGCATGTATGTGAAGCGAGTCCCCGCAATGGTGACCATCAATGCAAAAATAGGGTCATGCATGCGACAATAGTGAGATGCAATGAAAAACTTGAAACAGTGCTTCTACAAGATAGCATGCATTAAAATGATAGCATGCATTAGACAAAACCAAGCAAACAACATTCACACAAAGAGAAATACAAAAAGTGACAGAAAAGTAGAAAAAGACATGAAAAGCAGACTTACCAAGAAAAAGTTGAGTTGAATGTGCCGAATGCTTCTAGATGTGATGTGGGATGTCAAATCTCCAATATCTATGTGAGGAATGAGCTCTAAAGAATTAAATAAATAATTGATAAGATCAAGGTTTATCACGCACATGCCACAAATCTAGGAAAAATTGACACTTGGTGGGAGGTTTCTAAAATGTCTTTTGCATGTAACCTCCAGCTGCTAAAATGGATCCCTAAAAGCTAGGGATGATTTTTTCCTTTTTCGGAAAAAGAAGCCCATCCATGTAAATCAAGATTGCTCTGTCCTGGAGGGCTTGGGAGCACATGCAACAATCTGCAAGCCTAGGAAAGAAAATTGCATAGTTTCTAGGTTGAGCAAGATTGGCTGTCCCTCTTACATTGTGCAATTTCTGGACGGAAGCCCTGGTTGTCAGTCAAAATTGCGCATTTTCTGAGATGAAGCACAGTGTTGGGCTGAATTGTACATTTTTCAAAGGGAAGGTTGTCTAGCTAGATTACGCATTTCTGGAGTCCAGTAGGCAACCCAGCTAGATTTCGCAATTTCTAGAGGGAAGGTTGGTTCCCCTCTAGAATTGCACAATTTTCTAGCGAGCACCTGAGGCAAAAAATGCTTAAGTGTGAAATGTCAGCCTGTGTGTGGGACACAAACAAGTTTACCAACATACGCTAGTAAGCCACTGGAACTCAACTGAAGCCTATGTACTCAGACAGTGCAAGACATGCTGCTAAGGATGATTGGTAGGGAGGCTCCAAAACGAAGCTAAGGCAAAATTTTGGAGGGTGGTTGTAGCCGCTACAACAATAGGAGAAGATCCGTTGAAGGAGGGCGTTGATGTATCCCCCATTAATCAACACAAAACATATTAGGATTATGTGATGTATGGATGAAATCATGAAACGATGAAGTACAACTGACATAGGGATGACTAACTCAAAAAGGTCAACAAGTTACTGCATATGGATGAAACAGGCTGAGACTTCCCTTGAACACATAGAGGCTTGACACAAAAGTGACTTGGCATCATAACTAATGAGAATTAGATGATATCATGTGATGAGATACGAGGCATTGAGGCATGCTCCATATGACTGGAAGAGTAACCAGCCAAAGGAGTAGACAGACTCAAATGCATGGTAGGGCTCCTAGGCAAGCTAAAACCAACTATGAGATAATGAAATGGACATGTGTCATGTTTAAAGGAAATGAAAAGGATTTTTCATTTTGATGACTAATGGAAATAAATGTTCCCTCCATTCTCTTTTTATAAGTTCCTTTTTTCGTAAGGTTGTCCCCCAAACCCTAAAAAGAGATAATACTATACAAGGGAGAAAACCATATCCATAGTAGACTAGGGTATTACTTTTTCTTAATTCATCTATCCCATTATGGAAAAGGGTTAAACTTATACTGGGTAGATGACCCTTCAAGTTCTTTCACAAGCCTAAAGGAGACAAGTTCACTCGACAATATTTTCTAAATTAAGAAGCCTGGAAAAAAAAATTAAAATAAAAATAAATAAATAAATAAATAAAAAATAAAAAATAAAAAAAAATTAAAGGAAACTCCTCCTGGAGGAACGAGTGGTTTAGAGGATAGAAATTGGTTATATTAATGATGGAACTGCTCATGAAATAATGAGGACAAGAGGCTGGCTAATAGCACAACTCATTGCATCGATTCCTCCAAGAAAGGGTAAAACATCAAGTGAAAGTGGATGATAGGCCAGGAAGATGATGACGATATAATAAAGAAACCAAGGCTCATTCTACATAAATATGTTGATAAAATGTGGTGATCATAAGGGATAATAAATGTGTAATCCTCCTGGTGTATGGCCAAAAAAGAGACAAAGAAGAGGACATGGGGCTCAAATTCTAAGTCATGGCGGGTCACAAGGAGGGATTCAAAACAGTAATAAAAAATGACTCCATGGAAATGAAGATGACAAAGTGATTCTAACTAGGGTATCCATGATCAAGTGATCTCTACTGCCAAGTGACGACATGCATAAAAGAGAGTGGCCAAAGTCGCAACTTGACAGGGTTATACCTAAGGCATTAAAACTGGCAATGATGGTCAAAATATAATAATAATGATGATGATGACCCACCCCTACATGTTAGGAAAGGAAGCGTACCTCAGGCCCATTGTTGGAAATGGGACCCTCAAGAAAAAGAAGTAAAATATCACTCACCAATCCTCCTGCAAAAAGCAAACTAGAAAAATAATTAAAAAGAAAAAAAAAACCCTCGAAAGCCCAAAAATTAAAAATGGAATATTCTCTAAGATGCTGAAAAATATTATAAAAGCAACCTATACCTCCTCATTTGGTCATTTTGTTTTGAGGAAAAGAGAAGGAGATAACTTCCAAGATTTTATGTGTTAGGGCAAGGAGAGGAAGATGAGCCAAGAGAGGAGCATATTAATCTAGGTAAGTCGATTTTGTCCCTGTGTTAAACAATAAAGCATGAGTTTCTTTAGCAGTCAGTTTTTTCGATAGAATTTTTATTTTTTTGTGAAAAAATGTTCTATGTCGCACAATTGGAAAGGATGACTTTTGACTGAAACAACCTAGTCGCTTGAACATCGTGGCATGTAAGTGACTATGGCCAAGTTTCCTCTGTTCCAAGGTAGCGACCAAGGTGTAAATTTTTAATGTTGTTCTATATTTTTCCTCGAGTTTGAATTTTCGTGCTTTTACAGTGGTTTTCTCTCTAAATTGAACCTCCATGGCTGATATGTTTTGCTTGTGATTTCAGGAGAAACCATTGTGGAGTGGAGAAAGAGAAACCACAGTGAAAATGACATTCAATCTATGGGACATCAACCAACAATAAATGCCCTGAAGGATTTTGGATTACTGAAATTTGTTATGGTCCCTAGCATGAAAAAATAAGCCTTTCTTCATTGTGAAATCATTCATTGGTCGGACGTGAATACCCAAAAATTCATTTTTCTTCTCGAGTCCTTCTCCATAGATGTCGAGGACATTTATTTCCTCATAGGGTTGTCAAGGCGAGGAGATTTGATGGTATTGTCAAGGGCACAAATGCAACAACCCTGGTGAAAAATCCATGTAAAAGTTAATAAAGGAAAAATGATAACCACGGTTGATGGGTAACTTATTCCAAGCTAAATGTTGGGAAACATCATAGCGATGGGGATCATTGCTGATTGATTTATGGCTAAGGAAATTGGCAAAGGCAATGGAAAAGGCTTTTGAGAGGAAAAATGGCATTTTGGCACATTTATTTATGAAAATAATGAAAACTAGGAGAAATGGTAGGTGAAAGGTCACAAGTTGCATGTGAGGAGGAAAATGAAGGAAAATGAAGAAAATAGAGACCTCTTTAATAAAAATGCTTCTGAGGATCAGTTCACAAACTTTTGTTTGTTCAGTTTTGGAGCTCTCTCTCTCTTCTCTCTCTCTCATACTCTTAGACACTTACGTTTTATTGGAGCACTCTTGAATAGTTTGGCATACTTGGAGTTTTTGAGAAAGAAGGAAAAGGAAGAGTAGGAAATTGTAAGATGATATTGGGATCAACAGCCACAACAGGTTTTTATTGCAGATACCGAGCTGCGTGTATGTTTTCCTCACTAGTTTTGGCATGCATGCATATGCATGTGGTTTATTGGTCATGATCTATCATTGGCATGGAGGATTTCCTAGATTGAAAGTGGATTTTGCTAGCCTTTCCATTTCTTGGATACCATGGTCTTGTGGGTTCATTTATTTTTTTTCTGGTTGGTTCTCATGTTTCCTTTAGCTTGGGTTGAGTTACTAGTTCCTGGAAGCCCTGTAACAACATGGGTTGAGTTACTAGTCCTGGAAGCCTTGGTTGGACAAATGTTGTGGAAGACCTTGGTGGGTTGATTTAATAGTCCTAGAAGCCCTATTTGGACAAACACTCTGGAAACTCAGTGGAAACTCAACTAGTCCTGGAAGCCTTGGTTGGAACAAATGCTCTGGAGTCCTGGAAGCCTTGGTTGGAACAAATGCTCTGGAGTCCAGGAAGGCACGGGTAGGGACCAATTTGATGATGGTTTTGTGATGCCCGACCGTGAGGTGGAATCACTGTTTGATGGGTTGAGGTGGTTTTCCTCTAGAAGCATTAGATGGTTTTGATTGATGTTTTTTATGAGATCCCACATTCACGCTTGGAATATGGAATGGGGGTGACTGGTTGAAGAGAGAATTGGCTCAACCATGTCTACAGTCAAGTGGTTTGTCGAAGTCGCACAACTAGTTGGCCTTTGCATCATAATATGAGGTTATTTCTATGATCCAGGTGGATATTGGTGGCCACCCGCTAATTCCACATGGATCCCCTCTAGTGCTTCTTTCAATTCTTTTAGTTTCCTTAATTATAGCACAGTTTACTATTTTTAGCAGTTTTTCGAGTCCTAAACTTCCGGAGCCGTTTTGAGGCCCTAAACGACGTTTTTTGGGAAATCTACTGCCAAACAATTTTTTTGATTAAATATTGTCTTTTACGTCGTAGTCCTCGGAGAGATCTTTCCAATGGGCTATCATGCACGTCAAATGGAGATAAGACGACCAATTCACGACCCCGGGAAGTTGATGTACCAACTTACCCAAAAACGGGGCCCACAATTTGGCGTTTCATCTTCCAGGGTTAGGTTTTGGAATGTGAATGGTTTTTCCATTGTTTCTCAACAATAAATAGGCCTTCGAGCCTCATTGTAACACAGTTCAGAGGCATGTAGCCACACATCTCTTCTCAGAGATAAGCTACCATCGCCCTAGCTGGTTTATTTCTATTTCGGGTTGTAAGCATATTTCAGTATTTTCCATTAATGA
>APFE030377488.1:2062-12062 GCA_000404065.3 Pinus taeda | reverse complement strand
AGTCCTTCCTGAACATCGGTCCACAACAATTCCCCCCTTTCTCCATAAAGCTAGGGACCAAAAGGAAGAAGGGAAGAAAACAAGGTGAAAGAAATAGAAGAGATCAAACGTGGCTACCGGCTCACAGGGGGAGGGCTCAAGCAAAGCACAAGCCCCCCAAGCCCCGTGCTTTCGTAAAAAGGGGGGGAATTGAAGGGGACGACAATCGAGGAGGACTAGGGTGGCCACCCTGGGAGCTCGCACTGCGTTTCGGCCTTCCCGAACACCAATCCACAACAATGCCACCTTTTCTCCGTAAAGCTAGGGACCAGAAGGAAGAAGGGAAGAAAACGGCATGAAAGAAAGGGACATCAACCGTGGTTACCGGCTCACAAGGGGAGGCTTCAAACAGAGAACAAGCTTCCCCAACAACGTGCCTGCGCAAAAAAAGAGGGGAACTGCAGGGGACGGCGATCGAGAAGGACTAGGGTGGCCACCCCGGGAACTCACACTGCGTTTCGTCCTTCCCCAACACCAATCCACAACAATACCACCTTTTCTCCGTAAAGCTAGGGGCCGAAAGGAAGAAGGGAAGAAAACAACATGAAAGAAAGGGACATCAACCGTGGTTACCGGATCACAAGGGGAGGCTTCAAACAGAGACCAAGCTTCCCCAACCCCGTCCCTGCGCAAAAAAGGGGGGAACTGCAGGGGACGGCGATCGAGAAGGACTAGGGTGGCCACCCCGGGAACTCGCACTGCGTTTCGTCCTTCCTGAACACCAATCCACAACAATCCCACCTTTTCTTCGTAAAGCTAGGGGCCAAAAGCAAGAAGGGAAGAAAACAACACGAAGGCAAGAGATATCAAATGTGGCTACCGGCTCACAATGGGAGGCTCAAACAGAGAACAAGCATCCCAAACCCCGTGCCTTCACAAAAAGGGGGCAACTGCAGGGGACGTCAATCGAGAAGGACTAGGGTGGCCACCCAGGGAACACGCACTGCTTTTCGTCCTTCCCGAACTCCAATCCACAACAATCCCACCTCTCCTCCACGAAGCTTAGGGGCAAAATGAAGAAGGGAAGAAAACAACACCAAAGAAACAAAGATCCAAAGAAAAGAGGGAAGCCCAACAGCACGCCGATTAGATGTCTGCTAACCAAAAAGAGATTGAACAAGGCACCCAATCGAAAAGCATCCCACCTCTTCACACACTCCCACCTACATGTACGACACAACACCCTTTCTAACTTCACAACATAACAAACATCAATCAAACAACCAAGAAAATAAACCACAACCAAGCAAATAAATCGCAACTAGAGCACGTCACTGAAAGGTAAACAACCCCCCAACCTAGCACAAGGCTTCAAACGACAGATAGACTACTAATAACAAACCCACCCCACTGTTGCAACCCTTCGTGTACAAAACACCCAACAACCTTTCCAGTGAGAAAGTCAACAGGGGTCAAGAATCAAACTCTAAAGAGTTGTCACGGGCGGACACTCAACGCCGGAAAAAGCCACGGGCCACAAATACATCTACGGTGCAAGGCCACTAAAAGGGAGGGACTCCCGCAAAGTGCACACCACGAAACAAAGAAATAAATGACCAAGTCCCACAAAAAACCCACAATCCAAAGGGAGGAACAAAGACACAACCCGCTACTTCTTTTTCCCTTAGAAGGGGAGTGGCTCACGAGAGGAAGAGGAATTCCCTCGACGGCAAAGGCACGAGATAAGATTGCCACCCTCTTGCCCACTAGCTGGGAAAATTGCAATCCCGATGGAGCTCAGACCGAGGGAGGGGTTTTTCATTACCTGGACACCCAACCCTTTCGCGAGGGCATTGTCGAGGCGCGGTCAGGAGGGACTAGGTTGTTCAACCCAACATGATGAACCGCTCTTCATCCATCCCCCACTGGCCCTACCCCGACAATTTCCCCTCACGGAAGGTTTGAGCTACCAAGCACGCGCGCAACCACTCCCTCGACCCAACCACCAGTGAAAAAGCTCACAAGCAACACATCAACCGTCGCCGCCTTTTCGAGAGAACCAACTATGGAAGCCCGCACCCTTGGCCCATTCCTTCTAACGAACAAAAGACCGAGCACCGCCACTACAAATGAGTCTGAATTTTTTATCCATCGTATTTCCCGAGCACCTCAACCGCAGCAACCATGCCCACCCGAACAGGTCGTCGGAAGGGCTCCCAAGAAACAAGCTTCCGAACCCCCCGCAGAAACACATTGGGGGAAAGAAAAACAAAGGATGGGTGGGACAAGCACAAGCATGGCTTGCAAGCACACACGAAAAAACAAGCGTTACCTCAAGACAAGCAACCAACAATGTTCCCGCCAAACACCAAACCCGCTCCCCTAGAGACACAGCACGCAGTCCCACAACATTGCAATCGAAACCACACCAACCCGAACCAAAAAATAAAACCTCTGCTATCAATGATCCTACCGCAGGTTCACCTACGGTAACCTTGTTATGACTTCTCCTTCCTCTAAATGATAAGGTTCAATGAACTTCTCACTATGTCGATGGTGGCGAACCACCATCGTCGACGCAATCTGAACACTTCACCGGATCATTCAATCGGTAGGAGCGATGGGCAGTGTGTACAAAGGGTAGGGACGTAGTCAACACGAGTTGATGACACGCGCTTACTAGGAATTCCTCGTTGAAGACCAATAATTGCAATGGTCTATCCCCATCACGATGCAATTTGAAAAGATTTCCCGATCCTCTCGAACCAGGAAGAAAAGCTCGTTGGCTGCATCAGTGTAGCGCACGTGCGGCCCAGAACATCTAAGGGCATCACAGACCTGTTATTGCCTCAAACTTCCATGGCCTAAACGGCCATAGTCCCTCTAAGAAGCTGGCCGCGAAGGGGAACCTCCGCGTAGCTAGTTAGCAGGCTGAGGTCTCGTTCGTTATCGAAATTAACCAGACAAATCGCTCCACCAACTAAGAACAGCCATGCACCACCACCCATAGAATCAAGAAAGAGCTCTCAATCTGTCAATCCTTACTATGTCTGGACTTGGTAAGTTTCCCCGTGTTGAGTCAAATTAAGCCGCAAGCTCCACTCCTGGTGGTGCCCTTCCGTCAATTCTTTTAAGTTTCAACCTTACGACCATACTCCCCCCTGGAACCCAAACACTCTGATTTCTCAGAAGGTGCTGGCGGAGTCCTTAGAGCAACCTCCGTCGATCCCTGGTCAGCATCGTTTATCGTTGAGACTAGGACGGTATCTGATTGTCTTCGAGCCCCCAACTTTCGTTCTTGATTAATGAAAACATCCTTGGCAAAGGCTTTCGCAGTGGTCCATCTTTCATAAATCCAAGAATTTCACCTCTGACAATGAAATACGAATGCCCCCAACAGACCTTATTAATCATTACTCTGGTCCCGAAGGCTAACACAATAGGACCAGACTCCTATCACGTTATTCCATGCTAATGTATTCAGAGCATAAGCTTGCTTTGAGCACTCTAATTTTTTCAAAGTAACAGCGTCGGAGCCGTGACCCAGCCAATTAAGGCCAGGAGCACGCCATCGACAAAAGGGACGGAAGGGCAGGTGCACACCGAGTAGGAAAACCGACCTTTACGACCCGAGATCCAACTACGAGATTTTTAACTGCAACAACATAAATATACGCTATTGGAGCTGGAAGTACCGCGACTGCTGGCACCAGACTTTCCCTCCAATGGATCCTTGTTAAGGGATTTAGATTGTACTCATTCCAATTACCAGACTCGATGAGCCAGGTATTGTTATTTATTGTCACTACCTCCCCATGTGAGGATTGGGTAATTTGCACGCCTGCTACCTTCCTTGGATGTGGTAGTCGTTTCTCAGGCTCCCTCTCCGGAATCGAACCTTAATTCTCCGTCACCCGTCACCACCATGGTAGGCCTCTATCCTACCATCGAAAGTTGATAAGGCATAAATTTGAATGAAGCATCTCCAGTACAAGGGTTGTGCGATCGGTCGAGTTATCATGATTCACCGGAGAAGCGGGCAAGCCCGCGCCGGCCTTTTATCTAAAAAATGCATCCCTTCCAAAGAGTTGGGACTTGGTGCACGTGTTAGCTCTAGAATTACTACGGTTATCTGAGTAGTATGGTACCATAAAAAAAACTATAACTGATTTAATGAGCCATCCATAGTTTCACAGTCTAAATTAGTTCATACTTAGACATGCATGGCTTAATCTTTGAGACAAGCATATGACTACTGGTAGTATCAACCAGGTAGCACCCTCCAACTTCAAAGGGAATTCTGGGTGCTCTCTTACCAAGAGCCAACCTGAACACCCATCGATTCAGAGAGATGTCAAAATATCATGTAAAACTTTTATGCCTTGCACCTCTTGCATCCCAAGAAAGAAGCACACGCAACATGCCCAAGACATGGTGAACAAATGGATAGACTTGCCGAGCCACAATGCACCAAGGCCACTCTAGAGTTTGCAACCGCGCCCCCGACCAACAAGAAAACGAGGGATCACTCACCCACTCCCCTAGAAATGAATGCCTCCAAAAGCCTCTGCGCTGCGCAGCGAGGCCACCTAGGAGTCCACCCGGACAGCAGCAACAGTGGACCTCGATCGCATGATCGCCTGCGGCAGCCTCAATGCAAAGGAAATGGAAGGAAACAAAACAAGACCAACCGAGCCCACAACCTCTCTTAGAAATGCCCCCTGACCCTCCAAGCCACGCACCGAGGCCACCTGGGAGTCCACCCGGACAGCAGCAACGGTGCACCTCGATCACTCGACCGCCTGCGGCAACCACGATGCAAAGGCAAAGGAAGGAAATAAATGCAAATATGGAGGCTCGCTAGACAATAGAAGAACATATCCAAACAAGAGTAGGGATCGGGCAGCTCCGCACCCCATGCACCGTACGTAAAGGCAACCTAGGAGATTTCCAACAGCTTTACCGACCAGATGATGAATAACTTTCCCCTACGGCCACCTCCGCGCAAAGGAGGGAGGTCGAAGCATTCCACCTCGAAATCCTTCTTCCAGATAGCCCCCACCATCAACATAGCAAGCCTCCTCCCCATTGGACCACTAGCGCATACACAATTGAAACAACACATGCCCCCAACCCTCCCCTCCCCGCACGAAGGCCACCTAGGAGTCCACCCGGACAGCAGCAACGATGGACCTCGATCGCATGATCGCCTGTGGCAGCCTCAATGCAAAGGAAACATAAGGAAACAAAACAAGACCAACCGAGCCCACAACCTCTCTTAGAAATTCCCCCCGACCCTCCCCGCCGCGCATCGAGGCCACCTAGGAGTCCACCTGGATAGCAGCAACGGTGGACCTCGATCACTCGACCGCCTGCGGCAACCACGATGCGAAAGAAAAGGAAGGAAATAAATGAAAATTAAGAGGCTCGTTACACAATACAAGAACATATCCAAACAAGAGGAGGGATCGGGCAGCCCCGCACCCCGCGCACCCTATGTACAGGCAACCTAGGAGATTTCCCACAGCTTTACCGACCGGACGATGAATAATTTTCCCCTACGACCACCTCCACGCAAGGGAGGGAGGTCGAAGCGTTCCACCTCAAAATCCTTCTTCCAGATAACCCCCACCATCGACGTAGCAAGCCTCCTCCCCATTAGACCACGAGCGCATACACAATTGAAACAACACACGCCCCCAACCCTCCCCTCCCCGCAAGGAGGCCACCTAGGAGTCCACCCGGACAGCAGCAACGATGGACCTCAATCGCATGATCACATGCGGCAGCCTCAATGCAAAGGAAATGGAAGGAAACAAAACAAGACCAATCGAGCGCACAACCTCTCTTAGAAATGCCCCACGGCCCTCCCCGTCGCACACGGAGGCCACCTAGGAGTCCACCCGGACAGCAGCAACGGTGGACCTCGATCACTCGACCACCTGCGGCAACCACGATGCGAAGGCAAAGGAAGGAAATAAATGCAAATCAAGGGGCTCGCTACACAATACAAGAACATATCCAAACAAGAGGAGGGATCGGGCAGCCCCACACCCCACGCACCCTACGTACAGGAAACCTAGGAGATTTCCCACAGCTTTACCAGCCAGACGATGAATAATTTTCCCCTACGGCCACCTCCACGCAAATGAGGGAGGTCGAAGCATTCCACCTCAAAATCCTTCTTCCAGATAGCCCCCACCATCAATGTAGCAAGCCTCCTCCCCATTGGACCACGAGCGCATACACAATTGAAACAACACATGCCCCCAATCCTCCCCTCCCCGCACAGAGGCCACCTAGGAGTCCACCCGGACAGCAGCAATGATGGACCTCGATTGCATGATCACCTGCGGCAGCCTCAATGCAAAGGAAATGGAAGGAAACAAAACAAGACAAACCGAGCCCACAACCTCTCTTAGAAATGCCCCCGGCCCTCCCCACCGCGCACCGAGGCCACCTAGGAGTCCACCCGGAAAACAGCAACAGTGGACCTCGATCACTTGACCGCCTGCGGAAACCACGATGCGAAGGCAAAGGAAGGAAATAAATGCAAATCAAGAGGCTCACTACACAATACAAGAACATATCCAAACAGGAGGACGGATTGGGCAGCTCTGCACCCCACGCACCCTACGTTCAGGCAACCTAGGAGATTTCCCACAGCTTTACCGACCGGACGATGAATAATTTTCCCCTACGACCACCTCCACGCAAAGGAGGGAGGTCGAAGCATTCCACCTCGAAATCCTTCTTCTAGATAGGCCCCACCATTTACGTAGCAAACCTCCTCCCCATTGGACCACGAGCGCATACACAATTGAAACAACAAAATGCCCATAAATGTTGTGACTTAACATTTCCAACCGCAAAAGCCTGCCACGCACGCAAGATGCAAGGAAAAAGCCGACCCCACGATCAAACACATGGGCCAACACATCTATCAAAACCTCAAAGCCAGCGCAACCACAAACGATGTGCACTTTGAAAGGAATGCCAACCCTTCAATTTACAACAAGGAGAACAGCGCCTCGCATCACCCAACGGAAAAAGCAAGCAAGAGGGAGGGTAGGTGGTTTACAACCAAAACCCTTCCACGGCCCTCTTAAATGTATGCATCTCAACCGACAATGCCAACACAGAAAGAGTACAAGCACAAGAAACCGGCGCCATAAACAGCCGAACAATGAAGAGGCCAACCATCACAAGGAGCCACACCACAACAACCCATACAACTCCGAGAACTTGGAGCAGTCGGGGAATTGTTCACATATGCCTCCAGGGACAAGCATGGCCAACATTACCGCTCATGCGCTACCGAGTGGGCATGGAGAGAAGATGAAAATCGACCGCCCTACAAATGACCTAAGGCCATTCTTGAGGCAAACCCGAAAAACCAACTCAATTACCAACCCACCTTTCACACGAAAAGCAAAACCCTCCGCACCAAATAGGGAGGAGGCGAACAATATAACGAGGAGCCAATTTCGATGGAGCCACACATGGATGCCCAGCGCAATAAAAATTTTCTGTTCGCAACAACTGAGGGGCACAACAGCGACATAAGCACGACAGAGTTTCAGGGCTCCCATTTGGGACCACAAAAACAAAGGCTCAATGGAGCGTCGAGCAAACTTTCACCATTCTTATCATTGGGATGGGCAAGAGGGTTGGGGATGAGCATGGCCCACATTACCACTCATGTGCTACCGAGTGGGGATGGAGAGAAGATGAAAATCGGCCACCCTACAAACAACCCAAGGCCATCGTTCAGGCAAACCCAAAAACACAACTCGCTTACCAACCCACCTTTCACACGGAAAGAAAGCCTGTCACTGGTATCATCTGGAGGGGCACAAGGCGACCAAGATGAGCCAGGGAGCCACACCACAACAACCCATACAGCTTGGAGAGCAAATGGGGAGTTGTTCACATATGCCTCCGGGGACGAGTATGGCCAACATTACCGCTCATGCGCTACCGAGTGGGATGGAGAAAATATGAAAATCGGCCACCCTACAAACGACCCAAGGCCATCGTTCAGGCAAACCCAAAAACAGAACTCGATTGCCAACCCACCTTTCACACGGAAAGAAATAAAACCTATCACTCGTATCATCTGGAGGGGCACGAGGGGACCAAGACGAGCCAGGGAGCCACACCACAACAACCCATACAGCTCCAAGAACTTGGAGAGCAGAAGGGGAGTTGTTCACATATGCCTCACGGGACGAGAATGGCCAACATTACCGATCATGCGCTATCGAGTGGGGATGGAGAGAAGATGAAAATTGGCCACCCTACAAACGACCCAAGGCCATCGTTCAAGCAAACCTGAAAACACAACTCCATTGCCAACCCACCTTTCACACTAAAAGAAAACCTGCCGCTGGTATCATCTAGAGGGGACCAGGACGAGCCCGGGAGCCACACCACAACAGCCCATACAGCTCCAAGAACTTCGAGAGCAAAAGGGGAGTTGTTCACATATGCCTCCCAGGACAACCATGGCCAACATTACCACTCATGTGCTACCAAGTGGGGATGGAGAGAAGATGAAAATTGACCACCCTACAAACAACCCAAGGCCATCGTTCAAGCGGACCCGAAAACACAACTCGATTGCCAACCCACCTTTCACACGGGAAGAAAACCTGCCGCTGGTATCATCTGGAGGGGACCAGGACGAGCCCAGGAGCCACACCACAACAACCCATACAGCTCCAAGAACTTCGAGAGCAGAAGGGGAATTGTTCACATATGCCTCCCAGGATGACAATGGCCAACATTACTGCTCATGCGCTACCGAGTGGGGATGGAGAGAAGATGAAAATTGGCCACCTTACAAACGACCCAAGGCCATCATTCAGGCAAACCCGAAAACACAACTCGATTGCCAACCCACCTTTCACACGGAAAGAACTCCTATCACTGGTATCATCTAAAGGGGCACAAGGAGACTAAGACATGCCAGGGAGCCACACCACAATAGCCCATACAGCTCCAAGAACTTGGAGAGTAGAAGGGGAATTGTTCACATATGTGTCCCGGGACGACCATGGCCAGTGTTACCGCTCATGCGCTACCGAGTGGGGATGGAGAGAAGATGAAAATCAGCCACCCTACTGACGACCCAAGGCCATCTTTCGGGAAAACCCGAAAACATAACTCGATTGCCAACCCACCTTTCACACGGAAAGAAACCCTATCACTGGTATCATCTTGAGGGGCACGAGGGGACCAAGACGAACCGGGGAGCCACACCACAACAGCCCATACAACTCCAAGAACTCAGAGAGCAGAAGGGAAATATTCACATATGCCTCCCAGGACGAGCATGGCCAACATTACCACTCATGCGCTACCGAGTGGGGATAGAGAGAAGATGAAAATCGGCCACCCTACAAATGACCCAAGGCCATCCTTCAGGAAAATCCAAAAACAAAACTCAATTACCAACCCACCTTTCACACGAAAACGAAGGGACAAGGGAGAGACGGGCAAACGAGCTGCACGAACGTGCACAAAGCCAACCTCAGGTCACAACTTAGCATTTTTTGATACGGGCTCGTTCACCCGGGTGCGCCCTTGCCCGACCCGCCTGAACGAGTTCACTCGAACGACCCGCCCGAACGAGTTTGCACGCACGCCCTCAAACGACTCACCCAAACGAAGGGACAAGGGAGAGCCAGGCAAACGAGATGCACGAATGTGCACAAAGCCAACCTCGGGTCAGAACTTAGCATTTTTTGATACGGGCTCGTTCACCCAGGTGCGCCCTCGCCCGACCCGCTTGAACGAGTTCACCCGAACGACCCGCCCGAACGAGTTTGCACGCACGCCCTCAAATGACTCACCCAAACGAACGGACAAGGGAGAGCCGGGCAAACGAGCTGCATGAACGTGTGCAAAGCCAACCTCGAGTCACAACTTAGCATTTTTTGATACGGGCTCGTTCGCCCGGGTGCGCCCTCGCCCGACCCGCCTGAACGAGTTCACCCGAACGACCCGCCCGAACGAG
>APFE030377483.1:0-11221 GCA_000404065.3 Pinus taeda | reverse complement strand
GTACTTCCCAGGAGATACGCACTCAAAAGAATAATCGCGCCGCGTACTTTCACAGTAGGTACGCACTCAAAAGAATAATCGAACCGCGTGCTGCAACAGAGGGCACGCACCTGAACCACTTTCGCCCTGTGTACCCACGCACTGATCCTTCAGCGCCTCTGCGTACCCACGCACTGATCCTTCGGTGCCTCTGCGTACCCGCGCACTGAACCTTCGATGCCTCTGCATACCCACGCACTGAACCTTCGGCGCCTCTGCATACCTTGGACTAGGGCTGAAATAACCTCAGATGCTCAGATCTGAACTTGTGCTCAAGAGATCACACTTCGCAGATTCGCTTCTAACTTCTCCTTTATAGATCAATCTTTTAAAAACTGAGAACCCAATAAATTAGATCTTAAGATATTCAATCACTCAAAAGATGCTCAAGCCAAATGATCTCCTTTGCTTTATATAGGCTAGTTCTTCCTCAAATCAAGGATCATGGGGCTTAATAAAAATAATAAAATAAACAATACCACGGACCAAAACCATGATAACCCAATACTGTTGGCTAAATACTATGAGAAACCCCACGTGTGGGCACTTAACTGCCTTGGAATGTGTGCACTGGGGTACGCACCTCATGGATGGGTAATCCGCGTATTAGGACGCGGTCCCTACATGGCATGCCTGTGGGTACGCACCTCCTGAACTGTTCTCCTGTGTACTCATTTATTTTTATCAAAATGAGAGCCATGCCATGGGTGTTGGCATCAAGTACAACATCTGAAACATCATACCAGAACCATAATGCCTACAATCCCATAATGCCAACAAAGTTGTCCTCTAAATTTGACATGAAGGATCTCGGTGATGCAAAATTTATCTTGGGCATGGAAATTAAAAGAGATCAAATGAAGAATAAAATCTAGTTAAATAAGAGAAAGTGTGTCAAGACAATATTGCATAAACTTAATACGAAGAAACGTAAATTGGTGAAGGTCCCTATTCCTCTAGGTGTAAAATTATCCACATATCAGTGCCCCAAGGCATAGGAAGAGAAAGAGGACATGTCATGTGTTCCATATGCTAACGTGGTTGGATGTTTGATGTATGCAATTGTATGTACAAGATCAAACATTGCACATGTAGTGGGAGTGTAGAGCAAGTATATGTCAAAACCAGGGAGGAAGTGTTAGATAAAAATACAGATGATTTTCAAGTATCTACATGGCATTACTGATTATGGATTGTGCTACTAAGGAAGACCAAGATTGGACAAAGTGTTGAACATACATGAATTTTTTGATGTAGACTAGGCTAGAGATTTTAATCATAGAAGATCCACAAGTGGGTATGTGTTTAACATATTTAGAGGAGTTATCAGTTGGATGAGAAAGAGACAATCTGTAGTGACACTTTCAACGACAAAATTTGAATACATGGCAATCACTCATGCAAGTAAAGAATCATTTTTGTTACATAGATTGTGTTTAGTTATGGGGTTGGTACAAAAAGCTATAAGGATGGATTGTGACAACCAAAGTGAAATTTTCTTATCGAAGAATCCTGATTATCATTCAAAGATGAAGCACATTGATGTTTAGTATCACTTTGTGAGGGATATGACCGAAGACAAGAAAATGTTGCTGGAAAAGGTGAGCACTTAGAAGTTATCTTAGTGTAGAGAAACAATGGGCATCACTACCTAGTATTTTTTATTGTGTACTCCCTTGACCCCCTGTATGCAAATAAAACAACAAGTGGGATAATTTTGGTTTTGTTTTATATTATTTGAATACTTATGTGCACCATGAACATTACGAGGGTACACCGGGGGCTTATATCCCCCCTTGGTTGGGGGACAGGAGCCCCCATTCACGGGGTTCGAGGTAGTGCCCTGAAATTATTTTTTTGGTGTTTTTTTGCATATGTTTTTGACATTTTTTGGCTCATGGTTTTGATAAAAAGTGGTTTTGTGGTGCATGGTGGTTTTTCCCGTGGTTTTTTAGTTTTAGTTATGGAACCATGGTTGGATAGGAGGTTCATGTATACCACAGGATATATATATTGCATTATGATATTGTACAAAAATACAATAAGGAAATATTATTGGTTTTCCTGGGTTTGGGTTTCCAGGATAAAATCTTTGTGTAAATTTATGTTTTTTATAACAACCCTGGTTAAAAATCCATGTAATAATGTTAATAAAGGAAAAATAAGACCATGATCACGGGACATGTATTCCAAGCTGAATGTTGGGGAAAAACATAGTGATGGGGATCACTTGTTATTAATAAATGGCTATGGAAATTGGAAAAGGAAATGGAAAATGAGAAGAGGAATTAATTGGCATTTTATTTATGAAAATAATGGAAAATAGGAGAAAAAAGAAGGTGAAAGGTCACAAAATTGCAGGTGAGGAAAATTAAAGGAAAAATAGAGGAAAATGAAGAAAATAAAGGTCTCAATGATAAAAAGGCTTTTGAGGATCAATTCAAAACCTTTTATCATATTTAGCTTGGAGCTCTATTTTATTCTCTCTCTCTCTCATACTCTTGCACACTTGGATTTTTCTTGGAGAACTCTTGGAGGATTGTGGCATACTTTAGATTTGGAGAAATAAGGAAAATGAAACGTAGAAAAGTGTAAGAGGACAGCGGGATCAGTAGCTACAACAGGTTTTCTTTGTAGGTACAAAGTTGCATGCATGATTTCCTTGCTAGTTTTGTAATGCATGACATATGCATGTGGTTTTTTGGTTATGATTTGTCACTGGCATGAAGGATTGCCTATATTGATAGTGGCGTTGCCTAACATTTCCATTTACTGGATAGCCATGGTGTTGTGGGGTTTATATTGAAGAAAGTGTAGCTAGGTTTGGTCTTCATGATGACATGATCTTTGTATTTAATGTAATAAAAGAGAATAAATTATTTTTGTAATCTTGCTACATGGGTTTCATGAGCAAGAAGTGTCATTAGGTGAAAGACTTCTTCTTGATGTCTTAAGAATTTATTTCTATGTCAAAGTATCATGTCATGAGTCCATGTAAATGTGTACAAGTCTTCAACTAGTGTAGCAGCCCTCAAAGACCAAGATCAATGCCTCAATCAAGCCCCCCGAAGTCTGCAAGCGAAGAAATAAGGAGATGATCATGTCGACTACAAAGAAATGAATTAAAATGTTTAAATACATCTCATGTTGGCTTGAAATAATGGACACATCGGTTCATGAGTTAAGGTCAACTTACATATATGGATAACCACTATAAATACCCATGAAGGGTAGATGAAAATGAAATAGAAAATTTTGGATGTCTTTGATGAGCCGCAGTAAAGGGTAAGCCACATTCAATGGAGGAAGGGAGCTACACTAGGAGTTATAGTCATGAAGTAAGGAAGCCAGAGACAGTGAGGTAGTTGCAGTCAAGAGGGAGATGCAGACAAGAGGATCCACAGTCAAGGATAAATAGTCATAGACAAGGGACAAGAAGCCGCAGTTAGATCCACAGTAAGGTAGGGTTCAACTGTCTCCACAGATGGGTATAAGGGGCACCAGAACCCAACCCTATATCTTCTTAGCATACCTATGACTAGAAGGAGAAACCCTAAGATGTGTAAGGTTGTACACTATGATTGCAGCCTCGACATATTTACGTGGATCCATGAAGATATATCTTAATAGCAGAGCTAATACTCTTGGCATACTTGTGGTGTCCTCAATGAATAAGAGTAGATTAGGCAACATGTAATGAAGTAATGATTCTCATGAATAGTCTCGACCTATTGCAGTGCAGTCAAGGTATAAGTATATGTTGAGAAATATCTTAGAACCCCTTACTGTTTCAACTTATTAGATATCACTATGATCATAGATCTCTGTCTCGGCATACTTATTCTCGGTAGGGATCACTATAGTTAGATCTGTATATGAGTGTATCTCAATGATCTCTTACATACACATAGTCTTGCCACATGTCTAGATCTCATTTATGATGAGTGTAATATCACTCTCTGACTTTGATTGAATAAGGTTTATATTAAGTATAACAGTCACTTAGTAAAGTGATGATCTTATGAAGATGCAGTGAAACCAGTGTGATGACATTAGCATGGCAGCAGAGAAGAGGATGCCCTCAGTAAGGACTTGAGATCTCAAGATGCAGTCTCTGTGATGCAGCAACAATCTTAGTGATGCAGTAGTGATCTCAGTGATGCAGATAATGATCTCAACAATGGCACGAAGAGGATTGATGGCTTGGTCTTTGAGAGGCAGATTGTGTCAAAGGTCAAGGTCTTCGTATTCGTCAATGGAATCTCTATAAGAAGAATTTATGCATGGGTTTTCCTCTCCAAGAGGGAGAGATTTTGGCCTTGGAAGAAAGCCAAATCATTTTTTTTCTTGTCTCTTTTGCTTTTGGTAGCAGTTTGATGAAGTAATCAAATACACTAATAATGAATGGAACATCTAAATATGATAAAATGTTTAAACACTTCACAAATTGTTATCATGTAATAAAGAATCAAGCTAATATCTACATGCCCTATATTATTCAACATGGTATTAGAGGAATTGGTTTAGAAATCAAGGAAAGGGGTAGAAAAGAGACATTCAGAGGTTAAGGCATCAATCTAGCTAAAGGATCTACAATCAACAGATGAAACCTAGATTCAAGAAGCAGTCTACATCATCAAATCTACAACAATAAGGGTTGTTGAATAACAACAGTTTTCAGATTTCACAGCTACACCTTCAGCATCTCAATGATAGTTACTATCTCAAACTAAATACCTTTCAAATTAGTTCGAGAGCATATGGATAACACTCAAATTAGATGTTGCGCTATCCAGTTACATCATGGAAAGCAACCTCTAGTTGATGTTGCAAGGATCGGATATTCAGGTCAATAATTTTGAAGGTTTGGAGATAAGCTTCAACAAGGATCCTATCCAAGCATCAATGTATTTACCTTAATCAAGGTGAAGATCTCATATTCATGTGTCAAGTAAGTATCTTTTATTTTATAATCAAGTTTGGTTTAATGACTTCATCAATGCAAGAAGATCTATGGGTTCGATAGTAATCAAAAGGTCATGTAATAGGATTGACAAAAATCCTTATGAAGAAGTGAAGTCAGTACATCAAGGTCTCCTTTGAAGACATGAGAAATCTTAAGGTTCTATAAAATAAGAAAGGAGACATGAGAAGGTTACATGAAATGCTGGAGGATATACTCTCTAAAATGAAGTAGGTGCCAAAGAATGAAGAAATATCTTTGTGATATCTCAGTTATGAGATCTGGGAATAATGATGAAATAAACATCATTGATATTGATATCGATAAGCAAAGTAACAAATGTCCATGGGCAAGGAGGTTACCTCGATCAACAATTTATGGTCTCTATGTCAGATAGAGAAAGACAAGCTGATAGAACTCAAATAAGTGCATATAAATAAAGGAAAGTTGACAAGATAGAATAGTACTATGGAAGAATAGCTCATATCACCGGAAGGGTGGAGGTAGCTGAAGAAAGGGATCAAGTAAAGAGGGAATAATAGATCTCCATTATAAGTGAGATGGTGTCCCTCTCAAAAGGATTCCATCAGAAGTCCTTGCAGATATGACCATGATAAGAAGATGCATCGTGGTAGCATGAACACAAGAGCTCATATGAATCATGAAAGATATAGCTCTTGGGAATCTCATTGTACATTGGAGGAAAAGAAGAATTCATCTAGGGAAAAGGAAACATTTTCTAGATGGGGATATTCTAGATCCTGAAGGATCTCTGATAAAGATCTCAGTGGAGGATCTCCTAGTCTAGGAAGGTAGCAAATGTCTCACCAGGAATTCCAACCTTTGGAACTCATGAGATAATGATTCAATAATATGAAAAATGAAGCAGACCAAGGGATTGAAGATATTTTCAATCAAAGAAGTTGTTGGAAAATACTGGAAGGAAAATAAGATATTGATGATTGTATTTGTATTTGCATTTGATATTGAAATTTCATGACATATGGTTGCAGATAAAATAGATCAAGTATGATCAAAAGGGAATAGATCTCCTCCTCTGAAAGGATGCAAAAAGACATAAGTCAGACTAGATGAAATCAACATAATATGTCCTCATAATATGGTATGAGGTAGTTAGTGACCATTGAAGAACTATGAAAGCTCCTGGGAATGAAAAGAGGATGGAAGAGATCGTGAAGCATGCAACCATGATGAAGGCAATCAACATTCGGAGGATCAGGAAGACTTGACGAAGAAACCTTCCAAAATGATGTGAAGACTTTGATAGAAGTATGAAAAGATTATGAACCTTGAAAAAATATATCATTGGGAGATGTGTCGACCTGTATGCAGGATGAATGATGTCGACAAGAAGATGTCACTGGAAGAAGGCCATCACCAAAAGGTAATATATGATTTTTTTTTGGTGTCTGACCTCTTGGAAAAGTTTGGGTATGTGTGCAGGATTAATGAAATAAGAGTTGTGAAGGATGTCACAACGATGTACCTTGTGATCTAGAGAAATCACTGTTGAAGGAAAGTGAAGACAGATGAGCTTGTGAAGGAAGCCCCAGATATGAAGCCAAGGAGGATACTTTTCGGAAAAGAAAGAATAAATTGACGAAGGAAAGTAATGGATGGCTGACCCTACATGTGAAGAAATTGATGACATCAAATTTTTGAATCATCAATCAACTAAAGACCCTATAAAGCATTGATGATAGAGTCCCTGGGTAAGAGGGAGCTCTCGGAAGTTCCTATGAGAAAAGGAACTCGAGCAAGTTTCTGAGTAAAGAGAAACTTGGAAATCATCCCTAGATAAGAGGGAGAATTAGACATGACATTCTTGTATTCAGTGTGGAAGAAAGAATGGAAGATTGTGTAATCATTTGGCATCCGACACTATTTGAGGATGTGGTAGGGCATCCAAGACAAGAGTGGGCAAGAGGACTGATATTCTTGAGGGCTAGGAACCCAAGATGAGAATAGTCCTAGTAGGGCATACTCGGAGAACACACAGGTGGGTATGACCCTAAGAGAGACAATGATGATGTGTTTCTATCAGTCATTGGTCTTGTCAACATCGTGTGCTCTGATCTAAGTGAGAGATAGAGATGTTACTCAAGGCCTTGGTAAATGGAAACAATGTTGGTTGAAATGATGCTATAATAGATGGATTCCAAATCTGATTCTTCTTATGAGAAATTCTTCAGATTGAGAATGACCAAGTACCATTATGAATACCTCACTAGTTAAGAGGAAGTGTTGAAGAAAGTCTAACTAGGTTCGGTCTTCATGATGACATGACATTTGTATTTTAATGTAATAGAAGAGAATAATTATTTTTGTAATCTTGCTGCATGGGTTTCATGAGCAAGAGTGTCATTAGGTGAAAGACTTTTTCTTGATGTCTTTAGAATTTATTTCTATGTCAAAAAATCATGTCATGAGTCCATGTAAATGTGTACAAGTCTTCAACTAGTATAGCAGCTCTCCAAGACCAAGATCAATGCCTCAAATGAAGCCCTTCAAAGTCTGCAAGCGAAGAAATAAGGAGATGATCATGTCGGCTACAAAGAAATGAACTAAAATGTTTAAATACATCTCATGTTTTCTTGAAATAATGGACACGTCGGTTCATGAGTTAAGGTCATCTTACATATATGGATAACCATTATAAATACCCATGAAGGGTAGATGAAAATGACATAGAAAATTTTGGATGTCTCCGATGAGCTGCAGTAAAGGGTAAGCCACATTCAATGGAGGAAGGGAGCTGCACTAGGAGCTGTAATCATGAAGTAAGGAAGCCAGAGATAGTGAGGTAGCCACAATCAAGAGGGATCCTCAGACAAGAGGAGTTGCAGTCAAGAGGGAGCTGTAGACAAGAGGAGATGTAGTCAAGGATAAATAACCGCAGACAAGGGATAAGAAGCCGCAGTTAGATCCACAGTAAGGTAGGGTTCAACTGTCTCCTTGGATGGGTATAAGGAGAAGCAGAACCCAGTCCTATATCTTCTCGGCATACCTATGACTAGAAGGAGAAACCCTCAGATGTGTAAGGCTGTACACTGTGATTGCGGCCTCAACATCTTTACGTGGATCCATAAATATATATCTCAACAGTAGAGCAGATCAGAGAGCATGTAATCAAGTAATGATTCTCATGAATAGTCTCGGCCTATCGCAGTGCAGTCAAGGTATAAGTATATGTTGAGAAAGATCTCAGAACCCCTTACTATTTCAACTTATTAGATATCACTATGATCATAGATCCTAGCCTTTGCACACTTATTATCGGTAGGGATCACTGTAGTCAAATATATTTATGAGTGTATCTCAATGATCTCTTGCATACACACAGTCTTGGCACATGTATAGATCTCAGTTATGATGAGTGTAATATCACTCTCTGACTTTGATTAAATAAGGTTTATATTAAGTATAATGGTCACTCAGTAAAGTGATGATCTTATGAAGATGCAATCAAAGTAGTGTGATGACATTGGCATGGTAGCAGAGAAGAGGATGCCCTCAGTAAGGACTTAAAATATCAAGATGCAGTGTCTGTGATGCAGCAAAAATCTCAGTGATGCAACAATGATCTTAGTGATGCAGTAATGGTGCCAATAGTGATCTCAGCAGTGACACGAAGAGGATTGATGGCTTGGTCTTGGAGAGGTAGATTGTGTCAAGGATCATGGTCTTGGTATTCGTCAATGGAATCTCTATAAGAAGAATTTACGCATGGGTTTTCCTCTCCAAGAGGGAGAGGTTTTGGCCCTGGCAGAAAGCCAAATCATTTGTGTTCTTATCTCTTTTGTTTTTGGTAGCAGTTTGATGAAGTAATCAAATACACTAATAATGAATGGAACATCTAACTATGATAAATTGTTTAAACACTTCACAAATTATTATCATGTAATGAAGAATCAAGCCAATATCTACAAGTCCTAGATTCTTCAATAGTTTCCCATTTGTTTTCTGATTGGTGCTCATGTTCCTTATGGTTGTGGGTTGAGTTATTAGTTCCTGGAGCCTTCGTTGGACAAATTCTCTAGAAGCCTTGTAATAGCTTGGGTTTTATTACTAAAACTGGAAGCCTTGGTTGGAAAAATGTTATAAATCCCTTAGTGGGTCGAGTTACTAGTCCTAGAGCCTTGATTGGAGAAATACTCTAGAGCCCTATAGAAACTGTGGGTTGAGTTACTAGTCCTGGAGCCGGGTTGGAACAAATGCTCTAGAGCTCTGGGCAACTTGGGTAGAGATCGATCCATGATGTTAGTGATGTCTAACCATGAGGTTGAACCAATGGTTGAGGGTTGAGGTGGTTTGGCCTCTGGAAACCCTAGTTCGATTTTTTTTTGTTTATTCGATAAGATCCCACGTTCATGCTCGGAATATGGCATAGGGGTGATTGGCTAAAAGAGAGATTTGGTAGCCGAATCTATGGTCAGGTGGTACATGGAAGTCCTTGACATGGTTGGATTTTTCATATGTTAATAAGAGTTATTTCCTCTTATATTTCATGAGTAATTGTATTTTTTATTATGTGGCTTTGATGGCTGGTTTCTCATGATGTATATGTTGTTCATTTACTGGTTATATGATGGTCATGAGATGTATAATGGTTATGGCTCTTGATGTCTTTAGATTAATTGAGGAATCATTAATGAATGTATGAGATAATAGATGTTAATGTAGCTACTATGAGAGGGCATTAGACCTTCTTGATGATTCCCAGATAAGTATGAGATCCCTATGTTCAGTTATGTAATTATGACCTATAGATTACATGTTCATGAGGTGTTTGATGAAATGTTTATGATGGCAAGGTCAATTTCTTGTCTAAGTTTTGTATGGAAGGGTTTGTCCTTGTGTAATTCATTGTTCTAGAATGTTTCATTAAGTTTTGGATAGTGGTCTGGTGACTAGCTCTAAAAATGTACCTCAGATCTCGCGGTCACACACATAGAATTGGGTGAAAAATATTGCAATCACTCCTTTGAAGGCTTATGCATATGACTGGAGGGTTACAATCAAATGCCTACAGTGTTGTTCTAGCGTCTGGGAGTCCTGGACACTGAAAAAGAGGCTTAACTTAGGGGTTGGGCACTTGGAAGGGTGTTTTATCCCTTGGGGGTCTTGTAGCACCTGAACAAAGTTAGTAAGGTTTTGGTTTTGTCGACTCCACTTCCTTAAAGTGATCTAGGAGGTTGATTCATATCATAGCAACTCCTCGTCACATGTTTACCCCTATAGATCAGGGAACTTGGGTAAGTGTTGGAGGAGGGTGTTATAGAGTCGTATCAAAGCATGGCTCAACCCTTGGACTCGATGAGCATAATATTTTTATCATGCATGCAAGTAGGTTTTATATGTGCTTGTTATGTATGCATGGTGATATTCATTTTTAGAGTTGTGTTGTGATCTAGAAGTTGATAATTTTGTTGATGGGATGTGTTTTTCATGCATACATGTTGGTGATATATATGTTTTTTATACATGTCAATGTATGTATGTTTGTTATGCATGTATGATTATGGTTATGATTGTTACGCATGAGATTATGGTATGCAACCGGTGTCTTCATGCATGATGTTGGCATATTGATATGGTTATGTATATATACATGTATCATGCTAATATGGATTGATCTTACAGATGAGATAAGCTCCCTTGAACTTCACTAATGTATGTTTGATTTTGTTTATGTTTGGTTTATCTAACATAGTATGTTTGTAGGAGGAGGATCAAGATAACTAACAAAATGGCAGACTACAATTTACGTGATTATCCCTACAGATCATATGAGTAACGTGGTGCTGAGTACTACCCTCACATAGTAGATACATTGGGATGTTTGAAGGAAAAAATAAGGATTCTCAAAGTGGATAATGATAGGATCATTTAGTCATAGGAGAGACTTGTTAGGGCACAAGAGAAATAAGCAGAGGTCAATGCATTGATTCTTTAGAGTCTATCAGATTTGCAGAGGCAGTGACCACTTAGGATCAGTCACGGACATGAGGAAATGACCAATGGGGCATATGGAGGTAGGTCTTGATCATGACACAGGTTGGATAGAGAGGATACAGTTAGAGATGACATATTTTTGGATACACCTGACCAAAGGGGCAATGATCATGAGTTCTATCCGAGTTCTGGTTCAGAGATATAGTATGGTCATCATTGTCACCATTCATATAGGAGGAGTGA
>APFE030377482.1:0-13403 GCA_000404065.3 Pinus taeda | reverse complement strand
ACAAGCTTCTACAAGGAAGTCCTAATTCCAGCAGCATCTACCCTTAGGAATATTCAGCTTTCAACCTCCCCTCTTCTGGCCCAATGCCTGTATTTATAGTGCTCTAGAGGAAGTTAATCAGGTCCACCATCAATGGGAAAAGCTCCTCTTTGGATGGGATAGCTCCCCTCTTGATGGGATAAGTTCCTCTTTCATAGGAATACATGAACCATCTGGAGGTGCTCAATACACGTCGAACAAGCTTCTAGAATGCTCTAGAAATGACCACAAGTAACTTTTTTAAGATGAAACTCGTACCTTTTGACCTTTACAGGAGTACGCACCCACCCCTTTACATACAGAGTGTACAAGTACGCAGGTATTGTGAACTTGGGTTGCGTACACGCAGGTAAGGTTGAGAGAAACTGCGTACCCAGAGATAAATAGATTTTAAAAGACTTTCTCTCTTTCTTGAAGTTTGACATGGAGAGCAGAGGTATGAGACTTGCCAAGGAGGATAGTATGACAGTTGATGGAGCCATACTAACTGCAAACAGTAATGGTGACAAAGTTTAGTGTAACACATTACTTGGTGAGATGATATACCTTTAGGAATTTTTATATCTCAACAAGATAAGGGGATATTTATCTCTCAATCCAAATATATCAAGGAAATGTTGAAGAGGTTTCAAAGGGAAGATTGTAACCTAGTTCTCACCCCAATGGTGATAGGTTGAAAGTTGAGCATAGATGAATCATCCAAAGATGCATATCAAAGGATGTATAGATATATGATTGGTAGTCCTCTATATGTAACAACTTCTAGGCCAGATGTGATGTAGGCAGTTGGACAAGTAGCACAATTCCAAGAAGAACCAAAAGAATCCCATGTCATTTTAGTGAAAAGGATCTTTCAATATCTCAAGGGAACAACAAAATATAGATTATGGTATCCTAAAGGAAATGAGTTAATCATTGCAAATTATATAGATGTTGATTGGGCATGAAATGTTGACGATCATAAAAGGACTAGTGGAAAAGCTTTCTATCTAGGTGGTTGCCTTGTTTCATGCTTAAGAAAAAAGAAATATTCAATATCCTTATCCATAACAAAAGTATAATTCATAGCAACAAAAACTTGTTGTATGCAAGTCCTCTGGATGAAACAAACCTTGCATGACCTTCAAGTGAAGTTTGATGAATCCATTCAGATATTCTATGATAACACTAGCACCATAAGTATCACCAATAATCCTATGATGCATTAAAAAGAAAAACACATTCCAATCAAGTACCATTTTGTTAGAGAACAAGTTGTAGTGAAGAACATCAAAGTGGAATATATTGGGACAAAAGAACAAATTGCTAACATATTCACTAAACCATTGCCATGTGAGACATTTGAGTATCTTTGTAAAAAATTTGAGATTCTCCCAAGTTCCCATTGGAATATTATTTATTTCGTTAAGTTGATAGGGGGAGTAGAGTCTAGCTACAGGCCCATAGGAAGCAAGCAGGTTGTGAGGGGAGTCACCCTTTTCCATTGATGTCAAAAGTGGAGAAAAAGCATTAGGAAGGTTAGAAGCATGATGCTAGGAGGAGTCATGATCACAAGGGGAGCAATTGTGTTGCTATTGATGAAAAAGGGGGAGATTGATGATAGGTGGTTGTCATTGATGTCAATCCAAGTAGCACTAAGAGTTACCCCGATCTTCATCGGTAAATATGGCATGGAAATTCATGCTTTTTTGTATCCAAATAATTCTAGTTGGATTCTCCTCGAGAAGATATTTCTAGTGATATGTGGCACACCATGTAGTTGTTCATGGTTTAAGAATTATTCACATTTAAAATTGGAGACCCCCATAAGTGGTCTAAAACCCCATAGGGTGGTGTCATGGTACACTTTTATTGATTAATGATCACTAAATATATAACATAAGGTATATTTGTTATCATTAATGGCTTCATCTTGTTTTATACTCATAGGAAGTGGATTTCATCAATTCATCATGGAAGAAATGTATAATTATCCTCCTTAGGGCTAGAAACCTTCCTCACTTAGAACACAAGGCATGTATTATTTAAAATTTAATATCCTAAGCTCTTATGGAGCCCTTCCTTAACATCCAACAATCATTTATCAAGGAGCCCCTTATAAGTATATAAAAAGGGGCCTATATTTCTTCATATTACAAGCACTTGAATGAACATTTTAGTGAAAGGCTAGCTCCTAAAGTATTTTAGCCACTCTTGGGCTACTAACAAAAAATGTCTTTGGGGACAAGGTTTGGTATTTTGGAGAGTTTATAGGTTCAATTTATTGTAGGTACATGCCTAAGGAAAAGGGAATTCATGTCTGGTCCTTTTGAAGAAATTTTGTGGTAGACTATTCTCTTCCAAGAGTTGCAGGGTTACAATAATTCGAACTCGGCATATCAAGGCTTAAACTCATCATTGTGTATCCATTTATGCTTTATCCTAAATTTTTGGTCATATGTAACATCTTTTGGTTCAGTCTAGTTGCAAACCCTGACCTTGTTTCTCTGCTTGATCATAATTTTTGGGCTTGTATTTGTGGATATTTCAGAAATGTATACGTCCTCCTTTGATTCAAGTCAAGGTAATCTCTGATAGTATATCCTTCTTCTTATTTTGGAATTTTATTGTGTTTATTAGTGTAGGTAGAAGTGATTATATGAAGGTGCATCCATAGGTAATTTTATTATCATTTGCATTTCAATTTCATTTAGGCATAAGTGTAGTTACAATTATATCTAGGGCTTAAATACAAAACTTTGATTCTCTGTTGGAACTTTAGAGGGCTTGCTGCTCTTCTTTTTTTTTTTCAAAATTATATTGCATATAGTTAAGGTCATTTTCTTTCATTTTATTTTGGAAATTTGGATTCGCTTGGTTATATCTTCAAATGCAGGTGCAAACATTTTGAACAATGAAAACAAGGTCAAATACATCAAAGCAGTGACAACTATACCTGGTAACTAACCCTTGATCAAAAAAATATCAAAACAATTTCTTATGGCAGAATTGATTCATCTCAAATAAGAAACCTAGTAAGTTTGCATTGTAAAAGAATTGGTAGCCTAGTAAGAAAAGAGAAATGTTTCACAATATTGTTTTAAAGTAACTAAAGGTTGGTAGACATAATCCCATTCATCACTTCTCACAAGGACATAAATTTTCTCCAGCATATTTGCAACAATCATCAGTAAGGATATCCACATCATCATTTTCAACAAAGGTAATTTACATCAAATTTAAGAAGCAATGGGACCTACAAGGTTGTATTTAATACAATACAACCTTATAATCAAGGATAGGGTAGACACATCATCAAAGGAAAATAATATTAAACAAATGTCATCATTGAGGCTAGGTCATTGTGAAACAATGCAAAAGTTTGGCAACTCTCAACGTTGTAGAAGATCAGGTACATCAGTTTCATCATCAACATCAAATCAACATCAAAGGAAATGGGTATAGGTCATTAAACAAGTTATTGTATAAAATCTTGTAAATGTTGTAAAGGGATTGTGCTACTATATAAATTAAATAAGTCAATTTGTTTTTGGTAAAATGGTTTGGGCAATAGTTGGGACAAGGATTTTTGGTCCTAGGGTTTTTTGAATCAAGGATAGTTGATTCTAGAGTTGTTGGTTAGTCAAAACAAAATCATTGTATATCATTGTAAGTTGACCATTGTCTTTGGTATGGGAGTCCACAACTTTTGTATTTAATTTCTGCCTTTATAGGGAGGTAGGGTGGTGCCAATGATGTGGTTGAATTCAACTTCAGGTGGGTTCCTGAAAACACTTCAGGGTGGTAGGGTGGTGCTAGGCCAAATTGGTGCTTGCTAAGTTGCTGGTGCATCCATTCAGCTGATCGCTAATAAAACCTTAGGGTGTTGGGGTGTCCTTCTAGTGGGTGCTGGAGAAGAATATTTTTTCTAGAGTTCTAGGGAGTTGTAGCTTTATTTTTAGTTGTTTCTGAAGATTTTAAAAGAACTTATTAGAAAAGTGTTCGATGGCTTTTGTCTTGGAAGGGGTTTTCAACCTACAAATTCTTGTGTTCATTGTGTGCTAATTATTTACTATTTTAAATACAAATGAAGAATAAATAATGACCTAAAAATATTATTAAGTTACTAATTTCTAAGAAATACTGATTTACCCCCCTCTCAGTATTTCCAACAAGAGAGAGAGAAGGCATTGCACAGTTCTCCGTTGCAAGGATCCAAGTATGCCTCAATGCTGACTGGAATTTCACACTGAGCAGTGTAGGAGAGGAACGATAGAGCTTATGTGTACTGGGAAAGTCTAAGAGAAAAGGGTGGAGTGGTTACTGACTGTAACTACGTAATGCTTAGAGCTCAGGGAGGAGACAAGGATTGCATAGTTGAGCTTCACAGGGACTGAGGGATGACCTCGCTATCCACTAGAACTATACAGTGCGTAATAGGAGGCATGAAAAGGAAAATAATTGTGCAATGATAGGTTTTAGATAGCAGGAGTAGAAAGACTAGCCACTATAACTATGTAATGTTCAATGATCAAGTGACAAGCTCAATGAATTTCACAATTCTCTTCAACAATGATAAGGAGGAGGCTCCACTATCCACTAGAATTGTGCAATGTGCAATGGAGGTAGGATGAGGTCAACTTTGGGCATAGTGAGAAATTTTGATTAGTAAAGACATGAGAAACTATGCTTCAGGATTACGTAATGTGCTTCTGAAGGAAGTTGTCCTTAGGATGGCACAGTGTGCAATTATAAGAGCTAATAATGCATCAGTGTTTCCTAATAATACACAATGTTCTCTTCGAGTAGCTGGGATTTTAGGTATGCAACGTGTGAAGACAAGGGAAATCCCAAAAATGGCTAAGTGTTGGATCAATGGAACAAGAGAGAACACATGATAAAAATAATTTCCAAAACAAATTTAGACACATGTATAACATCAAACACAAGCGAAGAGAATGCACAGTATCTAAGATCCACATGAATACCTTGAAACGACATAAAAGCGACACTTATTTCTAAGTGCAACAGTTAAAATGTAGCTTTGCAAGACTTAGAATACAAGTTAGGACACAAGTGTCAATGTCAACCAAAAATTGTGCTAATCTATGGGGAAGTGCCTACTGCAAATTGTTATGATATATAAGATCAACTAATGCAGAAGAGTGCACTAGAGATTCTTCTAGTGGTGCACCAAAGTGCGACACATGCAGGAGTGAAAAAAATTGAAAGCGACACTTGTGATAGTGAGAATAAGTGAAGAGGACACTTGCAAATGCTAAAGAATGTAAAAGTGACACATGTAAAAGCTAAAGAAAGTAAAAGCAACACATGCAAAAGCTAAAGAAAGTAAAAACGAAACTTGTGAAAGTGAAAGCAAGAGAAAATGACTGTCGCAAAAGAGGCAGTTGAGACACTCATCCAAATGATGGTTCATATGCAACTAAGAATGAGGGAGAATGTGAACTAAAATTGCACACTGACTATCCACATGGATTGCACAATCATTGTACTTATAAACTGTGTAAGGGTTATCATCACGCACTAGGATATGTCCGAGAGCTGCACAATGTCTACCACTAAAGTTTGCATAATCACTGTTACCAAGGACTATGCAACCACTTTCTTCCAAGATTGCGCAATTCCTGTCATCAAAGGATAGTCATGGACCTATAGGCTTGCTAGGAAAGGGTGCGCTTATGGATGCATCAAAAGGTAAGAATGTGTAAGAAAGTGACTTCAGCAGTTGGAACCTCACAAGAAAAATTAAGGACTTCGAAAAGAATCAACTGATCATAAAGTGAACATGAACAAGTTGAGATGATAGATCATAGGATCGCAAAGAGGCTCCAAAATTCAAGTGTAGGTTAAATTTTGGAGGGTGTTTGTCATAGCTATAACACTTGGGGACACACTAGAAGAAATCCATCTTCTCTACTTAGGTCCACCTTTGAGCACAAAGTCTTATTATTTTAGGAAGTATTGATTCACCGCGTGGATCACCTCAACTTCCCCATCTATCCCAATTATAGTCTCTCCTATCCCGTTTCTTGGATAAGCACACTTACAAGGCTTAACATATCTTTATTGTTTCAATCTAGGAGGAGGATAGTATATATTTACAAGTTTAATATGATCAGAGTTTTAGTTCCATCTTTGGTGGTGCTCCGCTGCCACTAGACTTGTTTAGTACCTCGACATAGTCACTACAGGAACACAAGCATTGATTCATTTCCAGTGAGCTTGTTCAGTACCCCAATGAAATTTCTTGCTTCACCTCTCTATGCAGGAAGCCCTTCTCTTCTTTTACACTTATTTTTATTTTCAATATGCTTATTGACATTTTATTGGTGTTTATATACCCAAGGTGGAAGAGGGATCCCTAATTATTGAGAGCAAGATAGGTTATTCCTTCAAAAACTGTTATATACCTCTAAAATTAATATGTTCACTCTTAATTTTCTCCTTTCACTTCTCTACTTGATTGTATTAGCAAGTAAAACACCATTCAATTACCATATCGAGTCAAGGAATAAATATCCTAAAATATATATGGGGCATCCTGTTAGTTTTTGTAGCATCAGACGTGTTCTAGCAATGAAATTTGGTGGACCAACTAGAATACATGAGATATCCAAACCCCATAAATCATTTATGGAAATTCCTCCTAAAAATGCTTAATTAGATTCTTAACTGGTTTTTTATGTATTTCCAAAGTCTAAAATTAGGGAATATGGTTAATTAATCAATATAATTAAGTCAAGGTAAGAATCATCTAGAAAATCACACAGATCGATCGAGAGATGATCCGAGCCATCAATTATGTTTTAATCTTGGTCGTTGATTCTCCAACAAAGGATTATAAGAGGAGGTTGATGTGGTGATGGAGAGGATACTTGAGAAATTCCAGAGTAGCAACAATATGTTATCGGAGAGAGATAGAGATCGAAGCAGTGTGAGAGGGGAAGAGGCAGTGAGGTTGGAGGAAGTATTCTAGATCCAATGAGTGCATTTACAGATAGGCAGAAGAACCACAAAGAAGTTGATGCAAGGGTTGCACATTAGCTTCTAGAGGAAAGTTTGATTTGTTGTAAGGGAAAGAGATATTCAGTTCCAAAGGTTAGGGAGGAGTCCCAGAGTTCTGGAGAATAATTTTTCCAGTCAGCAGAGGGCATAACAACTTCATCAGAGACCAGTCAAAGGCTTGACGTCAAGCAGACTACGCAAAGGCTAATATAGAGGGCTAGAGGGCTGAGTTTCTGAATGTAAGTTGTCCTGGGGTTTTCCTGTGGGATGAGGAAATTCCTCACTAGATTTTTTCCAGTATTTTTCTCTGTAGGATTTCCATATTTCAGCATCTATTTGTAATCATAATTTTGCACTGCTGCATAATAATAAAACCCTCAGTTGATGCACCAATTTTTCCACATTGGGTTTTTCTGAGGAGTTTTGTCCAAATATAATTGTGTTAATTTTATGTGTGTGTGCTTGCAATTTTCAGTTTCCATCGAAATTCTTTTCCACAGTATTTTATTTGTGAAGGTTGTAGTGTGTTTATTTCGATATTTGTTGTAGCAGATAAATTGTTAATTAATTAACAAATAGGAGAAGTAATACCAATTATTGCAATAGGATTCTGGTATTGGAGCTTTCACATGGTATCAAAGCGAAATTGACTAGCTAGAGAGGTCAGAAATTAAGGGAAGGAATTTCGCTGCTTAGCAAGGGCAGCAGGTCGAAATTTCTAAGGGAAATGCAATAGTTTTTCCAGTAGGCTAAGTTGCTTGAGGAGGTTCATTTTTTCTAAGTGAGGGGAATAAAAATTTGATCCTTCCAGATAGAGTGATTCCAGATGCAGAGGGAGAAATTCAATACTTTTGTTGGGAAGATATCTAGCTAGATGCAGGGGTTTTGCAACAATACGCTGAAGCAGAACCAAAACCGGGGTGGAAGAGAGAAGAGCATACATAGAGGGAAAATTTTCTTAAGGGAACTTCTAGTCTCAAGATGTTCAATTTTCCTTGCAGATTAGAAGTAGCAGCTAGCATATATGTGTATTATACAAGAGAGTATGAGTAGAAAAGTAGTAGTCAAGCAAGAAAGAGAGGGAGATTCTGGGTTTATTTTCTCCAGTTTTGAGTTTCCATATTTTTGCAGCTCTACAGGGATGACCGTACGAGATTTCCAGAGGAGTTCGTGCGAGTTAGCCAGAATGCAGATCTAGGTAGTAGATTGAATTCAAGTTGCTAGAGATAGGTGTTGGAGGAAGTGTGAGTTGTTTAGTGTGAGTTTCAAAGAAAGGAAGGGTTGTGGCCAGGGACTAGGCTCAAAAGAAGATAGTGGGGCACCATATCCAGGAGGAGGAGGAGTATGAAACTCCAGTATGCTAGATGGGTAGGGTCTAGCACAATTGCAATAAGGAGATCAGTTAGATCAGTTCCAGATTGTTCTAGTGGCACCATCACCTTTTCTACAAGATCCCATAGTATCAAAGTAACAAGTTCAATGTCAGTAGATGTGTCCAATAATTCATATGGCAACTACGAATATTGTTGCAGTCAGTACCCAGGAGATAGTTGCAGAGCTAGAAGATTCCGAATGTATAAATTTTTCATCCAGTTTCCAATGAAGGAGGGAAGTTCAAGTTGCTAGGAGGGAGGAGAGAGATTTATAAAAGGGAGATTGAGATTCAGAGGGAGTCCAGTTTTAGAGGGAGCATCCTTGTGGAAGCTAGTACTTCAGGATAGGAGGATACTAGACTCATTATTGCAGTAGTTGCAACAAAAACATATCGGTAGCAACAACAGTATGAGTATATCCGATTTTGCGATGATGGAAACCATACCTCCAGGAGTGAGGTGGGGAGATTCGGTACTGTAGTCCTAGAGAACTACAAATATTGGGTAGGATCATTGAGGAGTACCCATAATGGATCAATACCTTGCTACAGGGACCCACAATATTTAGTAGTAGGATGGATCAATGGCAGTTAATGCAATCAGTATCAAAGTGACAATTTCATACTAGTAGCAGTCAGATATTGAGGAGTGCGGTGCAGAGTTAGCAACAACATAGATCCTTTAGTGACAATGCAGATGGTAGTAACAATTAGAGACTCGGGAGGTAGATGCATCACATTGATCACAATTGATTCAGTATTTTTGATGCCTTTTAGTTGCAGATGTTGTAATTGCAGCAACAACAGATAATAGGGAGTTGCAGTGCAAATGCAGTGTTGGCAATAGTATGGCAATGTCAACAACAACACATATGCATTGTATATCAGAGTTTCATAGTGGTTGGTGGGAAGTATGGCTAGACATAAACAACATGACATGAGATGATGTAGAGACAAGGTGTTGTGACAGGGAGTGTAGCACTAGAACACATTCCTTGCTAAGAGGGAGTGTTAGTTTTTGTAGCATCAAATGTGTTCTAGCAATGAAATTTGGTGGAGAGTCTAGAATGCATTAGATCTCCAAAGCCAAGAAATTGTTTCTAGAAATTCCACATGGAAATGACTTAATTAGATTGTTGACCAATTTTTAAAACATTTCCTAAGTCTAAACTTAGGGAATATGGTTAATTAATCAATATTTATTGAGTCAAGGCGAGAATCATCTAGAAAATCACGCGGATCAATCCAGAGACAATCCTAGCCATCAATTATGTTTTAATATTGGTTGTTGGTGCTCCAACATAGTTTTATAAGAGGAATTCGATGTGGTGATGGAGAGTATACTTGAGCAGTTCGATTTCTTAGCAGATCGATTTCCAGAGTAGCAGTAGCTAGTTGCTGGAGAGAGCTAGAGATCGAGCAATGTGAGAGGGGAAGAGATAGTGAGACTGGAGGAAGTATTCTAGATCTAGTGAGTGAATTTGCAGAGAGGAATAAGAGCCATAGAGAAGCTGATGTAAGGGTTGCGCAGTGGCTTCTAAACAGGCGCTACATAGTAGCTTCTAGAGGCAAGTTTGATTTGTTGTGACGGAAAGACATCTTCAATTATAGAGGTCAGGAAGGAGTTCCAAAGTGACGAAGAAGCCTTTTTCTAGCCACCAAAGGGAATAACGACTTCATCAGAGACTAGTCATAGGATTGGCATCAAGAAGCATATGCAGAGTAGCGTAGAGGTTGATGTAGAGGGTCAAAGGGTGGAGTTTCTGAAGGCTAGTTGTGCTAGGGTTTGCCTGTGGGGTGAGGAAATTCCTCACTAGATTTTTGCCAGTATTTTTCTTTGTAGGATTACCAGATTTCGTCATTGATTTATACTCATAATTTCACACTGCTGCATAATAATAAACCCCTCAATTAGTGCACAGGTTTTCATGCATTGGGTTTTTCTAAGGACATTTGTCCAAAGATAATTGTGTTTATTTTATGTGTGTGCACTAGAATTTATCAGTTTCTAGCGCATTATTGTTCTGCAGTACTTTTATTTGTGAAGGTTGCAATCTATTTATTTCAATATTTGTAGCAGATAAATTGTTAATTAATTAACAATTAGGAGAAATTATACTAGTTGTTGCAATAGGATTCTAGTATTGGAATTTTCACACATCGTGGTTCGGATTATAGTTTTCCATTTGAATGAATGTATTTTCCATTCAAACATAATTGACTTTAAATATATCCAACCCAAGAAAAGACGAGGGACCCAAAGTTAAGCAAGTGTTGATGTGAGTCATAAAGCCCTTTCAAATCTTTTCCACGTTGTCTTTTGAGCTAGACAAGAGCAATTTTCAAGCATAGTCTTATTGAAAAAAACAAAAAATAAAAGACATGGAAAAATAAGAAAGACAAAATAAAAAGAACATAGAAAATGTAGGATCTACATGCAAGACAAAAGAAAGAAACAAATCTAATGAAAAGACTAGATGAAGAGCAAAGTGCAAAGTAGATTCAATGCAAAAGAAAACTAAATTATGACTAGACCTACTCCTAACCTAACCGATTATAAGGTTAGGGTTAAGTGAAGCGAAATTTCCAATGCAATCATCGAAGTTTCTCCGGACCTAAAAGTAGAAAGATATGAGAAATTAGGAACAATTTGAAACAATGTACATAAATAAAGATGGCAACATGAATAACTTGCACAAGAAATTGAAGGTCTTACCTACTGGCTGAAATATGCACCATAAAAACTCCTTTTAACTAGTTTGCAACTTTACCTTATTTATGAGAAAAATGATCATACAAACCTTGAAAGTTACTTGTGAATGCACATTCGTCGGTGTTTTCAGTCTTAGCAAACATCAAGAAAGGTAGAAACGTATTATTAGCAACAAATCTTTCCAAGTAAGATTCCTCAATCCAATCATAAATTTGATCATGGTATTCAAAAATTTAAATTTGAAATACTCGAAATTCTTGGGAGAATGAACTTTCAACGAGTGCAATAGAATCATGGGGAGAATTTTTCAAAGAAGAGATAACCTAATCTTGTTTAAAAACTTTGTCGAGATGGTGAGGACATGACATAACCATCAATAAAATTTGAAGTTCCTAAATAGCTTGGAAAATGTTTGAACATTGAAATGATAAATCATAAATATCAATGGGTTCAAAAAGATCAATCAATGTAAAACAACTACCATAATATGCATTAGTGGGAAAATGAGTATTTGAATGACAATTGTTAGACCCAGTGTTATGATCATATTGGTAGCTTGACAAACAAGATTCTTGATTCTCGATTAGTTCCATTTGTGTCCAATTCTATACCATACCAGTAATATGAAAACTTAGGAAATAAAAAACAATTGTTGGTCTTGTAAATATGGGAAACCAATTAAAATAACATGCTGAAAAAAGGTAAGAAAGATATGTTAAATCAAATCTAGTATCCATATCAACCTGGGGGTTTTTATCCACTAAATGATTCGCATTAAAAGCTACTCAAAATGATTGATTGGGCCAGAAAAAATGATTAGATTCATAACATTCACAATAAATATTAGGAGCTAATTCTTCACAAAAGAACTTAACATACATGAATCCTTTGGCCAATGAAGATCATTATCTTGATAGTCAGAATGATAGGCTTCATAGCTCTGCACTTCCATGAAAGATATACATTCCAATCCTAGATTCAATGCAACAAGTTTACATGAATAAGAATTAACTAAAACAAAATCCTATATTTGATTAGAAACTCAATCTTGAAAATTATAAAAATTATCTTGGAAAAACCCAAAATCTTTCAAGAACGAGTTTACATCCAGTGAAACAACGTAGAGAAAAAATCATGCGTGAAAATCTAGATCTAAACTAGAGTGGGGATCTTATCAAGATCCTGAGAACCTAGCATAACCATCGATGAAATTTGAAGTGCCTCAACTCTCTGACAAGTCATGAAAATTTCAAAGGTTGTAGAATTACATTTTGAGAGTTGAGTTAGATCATGAATTGTGTGTGGACAACTACTATCAATTATTTGAAAAATGTCACTATTATCCATATGGCATTCATCTACATCACTAGTTTGACTATATTTTCCAACCTCAAAAAACATATTACTCAAGTTATAAGATTCTTCTAATTATGTATCTAAGGATGTATAGTTCATAGAAATCTCATGTGCAACTTGAACTAAAGAATTATCTTGATGCAAGACTAGAATTTTCATAACATGGGGTGGATGCTTAATGACTTCATTGCTTTCTTATTCATCATGGATGACCTCACTATCTTGTGTCAATTCAAAATTTTTCTCGTTAGATTGTAGATTCGAAGAGTATGGCACATTTTCATCACCTGTTAATTCATTACAAGCAGTAGGACATGTTACCCACCATCTGTGGGTGATATCCATATGATACATTTTTCTCCTAGATGATCCTAAACCAACAACCCCTTGCAGCTGTCAGATAACTCGATCTGCCACCATCTCCACCACCTGAGCTAGTCATTATGGCTATCACCCATCTGCCATGATCGTATTTTCAAAGGTGGGTCTTCCAAACTTGAAGGTATGAATTTTCATTATGTAGTTGGGTACATTTGTTTACTTATTATGGACACCTTTTGGCATGGATTAGTGGGGGGATTCAATAGAAAAAATGGTCTTGGTTAGTACCCTTGTCCCTCTTTCAAACTTGGTGGTTAACCTTGTATCCTAGTGTCATGGGTTCGCCTTTATTGGTTCATATATTTAAGAGTTCTAGTAAATGTGAAATCCTGGTTTTGGTTGCGTGGTTCCACTTCCAAACACGATATACATCACTCCACTCTGCTCATTATAACCCCATTTCATATATTTCTCATCTGGGTCCACATTTGTCCATTGGGTCCATAAGGAGTTAGCTCCCCCCTCCCCTTGTCCATACTTTGGGTCGGGCCTAGAGTGATGCCCCAAGGTCGACACAGCTAAAAACAAAGTAAACAT
>APFE030377479.1:0-16293 GCA_000404065.3 Pinus taeda | reverse complement strand
TATTTTATTTTATTTATTTATTTATTTATTTTTCTGACAATCATATTTACATTTCTAGGAGCTTTGGATTTTCATGGCAATCATATTTGCATTTCCAACATTTTTGCATTTCAGCGTTTCATCTTTGCATTTACTATATTTTTTTTTCCAACCATATTTACATTTTCTGGATTTTTGGATTTTTTGAAACAACCATCACTTTCTGGAAATTTTCCACAACCACATTTACGTTTTTAGTTTTATCATAGATTTTTGTTTTTCTTCTTTTTAATAATCACTAATATTGTGTTCTGAAATTGTTAATAAAATAGAGAGTTTGCATTAATGAAATTGTAATTCTAAATGCTTAAATATATTCAATAGTGTGGAAGAACTTTTACTACTATTTAAATATGTTTTGTCAAATTTTTATTATATTTAAAGAAGAAAAATAAATAGTAAATGATCACTATTTCATAAAAATAAAAACTATTTAAATATGTTTTGTCAAATTTTTATTATATTTAAAGAAGAAAAATAAATAGTAAATGATCACTATTTCATAAAAATAAAAATAATTTTGTGGGGTAAGTTTATTTTTTTTAATTATTCTTGGGAACTTACATTTACAGAAAAAGTTAATAAAAAATAAAAATTATCAAGATTAAAAGAAAACTTATAGTAATTTTGTGCATTTTTTTAATGAGGTTACAAGAAAATTTATCGTATTTTCATCGACATCAGATTCGAATAATCCCTACTTCCTCACTCGATGCTAAGATGCTAGAATAATCCCCACCATTTAACTATTCCAATTTAATTATCGTCACATGGAACAAAGCAATAACATAGTGCTCCAATAACCTCGATGCGATAGTATGTGGACTATTGGAAATAGTTATCGGCGATTCCAACACTCCAATGCTAGGCTCCTTCCATTCCCATCTGGTGATGCCACAACAATAGCGGACTGATAACCTTTCCAATCTTCTCTCTAATGGTTTGGGTCCGGGCTGTGGAGGTTCGACTTTGGTGGTTTGAAAGGTTCCTTCCACTCCACTTGTTGTTCTTGCGATGCCATAATATAATATACACTTCATATTTTAACATTTCTATCTTTAATAAAGACAAAATTAATATAATATTTCAAAATTTTATGTGTTATAATTACAACTCGGAATCCATATATTTATGATGTGTTGTTATTTTCCAATTTACATCAAATTTTTTAATGTTTTTCTACTCTTTCAAAACCATTTATAATGTTGTATTGTTATTTCGCACTTTACATTCTAAAATCTATGTTTAGTGAAACTATAATTTTTTAAAAATAAACTTCAAAATTACTATTTCACAAATATAGACATGTATAATTTAATAAATACACAAGATTTTTAATAATTCCACTATATATAAATCTAAAATAATTCCATGCCCTAAAAATGATAGTTATTAGTGATATATGCTTTCATCAAAATAACTTGGATAAATCTTTAATGGAAGAACCATTATGGTAATCATTCATCCCCACCATTATGATGCTTTATGTTGTGTAAATATGTAACCAACCGATCTTTTCTTTTTAGTAGATATATACAACGACTTTGTCGGATCTTAAATATGTTACAGATAACTCTTTCTATCAGACAATATTATAAATTCTTCGTAAGTTCTTAACTAAGTGAACGATAAAATGGAAAATGGTTAGATGCTCAGATGCGGTTATCATAGGTTTAGGGTTTAATTTTTGGCAAGAATATGTGTTTTTGAGAGTTGTTTTTAAAAGTTATTAAAGATTTAAAATTAACCTAAACATATTAAGTGATTATTTTTAATGAAAAATAAATTTATTTCTCTGAGATGTTAAATGGGAAATTCGACTTTCCTGATAAATAAAAAGAGAGGCATTTTTTTTTTGATTTCACTTTCTGTTTTTCGGATTGGAAGATATTGTAAATATAAATTAACAAATTAGTGTTTCAATGGTATTTTGTATTTATATTTGTTATTTAGGCATAGAGTTGGTTAAATAATTGTATTTGTTTGGTTAGAGTTCGTATTCTTTGGACTTAAGCAAATAGGTTTCAAGCTTTCAACCAGAGTGAAAGCTTACATTCTTATGGAGTATTTTATGGACTACCAAGTGACATGGTTTTCCTTGAATAATGGTGGTGATGAGTCAATACATTGATGATAGATTTCCCCATTGTATTTAAGAAAATAAATTAATACTTATTATTTAAAATATGATTATAAATGTGTTTTTCTTAATATTTATGAATATCTAATAGAGAATATTATCCACACTTTTACATTTAGGTTATTATTATTATTAAAATTACTATTTCACAAATATGGACATATATAATTTAATAGATACACAAGATCTTTAATAGTTCCACTATATATGCACATCTGAAATAGTTTCGGAAATCTTAACGTAGGCACCAGAAATGATAGTCATTAGTGATGTGAGCTTTCATCAAAATAATTTGGATAAATCTTTAATGGAGGAACCCATTATGGTAATCAAGGAGCGGGGACGTCAATAATCCCTCCAATTATATGACCATCATGATAAACCCTTTGTTTGCAAAGCTATTTGGAAGCATGCTAGAAAACAAACTTAGCGAGTGGGTGGAAGAAAGAGATAAGCATGCTAAAGGGCAAGCATGTTTTAGACCTAAACATTCCACAGTTGATCATTGCATAACTTTAAGGCACATCATTGAAAAAGTTTGGGAGAAAAAGGAAGAAGCCTTTTGTTGCTTTGTTTATTTCAGAAAAGTGTTTGACTCGGTTGCTAGAGATAAACTTTGGCAGAGAATGGAGGAACTTGGGGTTCCTAAACATTTGAGAGCAGTTATGCATAGGTTGTATGAAGATGTGAAAGTCAAAATTAGAACTTCAACAGGCCTTTCTGAAACTTTTAGAAGTGATATCGGGGTCAAGAAAGGTTTCCCACTGTCTCCTACCCTTTTTGGTTTATATATTGACAAGCTTGAGGAGTGATTAAATTCACAAGGGGGTGATGGTATCTATTTGTGCAAGTTTATTATAAGGATTCTTTTGTATGTATATGACCTTGTTCTAATTACTAAATCGACTCTTGGTTTGCAAGAGCATTTACTATCCCTTGAGCATTTTTGTAGATGTGTGGAGATGTAAGTCAATATCAGCAAAACGAAAGTAGTGGTCTTCTCTAAGAAAAGAAAATATAACCAACATCAATTATACTTTGAAGGAAACATTCTGGAAGAAGTTGCAGATTACAAATACCTCGGGATTGGATTCAACAAAAATCTAAGCTGGAATAGTTGTAGAAAGAAAAGAACTTTGGGGGGTTGGAAAGCATTTTATGCATTTCAAAATAGGTGTAGAGAGGTAGAGTTATGGGATTGTAAGACCACTCAAACTCTTTTTGGGCTTCCACTGATTATGATAATTCACTATGGTTGTGACCTGTGGGTTACCAGTATCACTCACATGCAGTGGAGACAAATTGAGAAAATTCAGAAGCATTTGATTACAAACAAATTTAAGATGAAAAGTGCAGTTCATTATGATATCTTGTTAAGTGAAACAGGGACTGCTCCTATTGAAGCAATTGCTATGGTGCGATCGTGCGAGTCATAAGGTATTTGAAAAAAATTGAGCAAATGGAAGATGGTAGATGACCTAAGGTTGTATTCAATGATAGATTGTGCAAGAGCAAAAAAACTTGGATGCAGCAAAATAACACATGGTTTAGTAAATGGTGTATTTGCTTGAACACGTGTCCCATAAACAAAAAAGAGATAAAAGCTTTTGTTATGGAACAGTTCCATAAATGTACTTGGGATAAGGAGCTAGGAAGAAAGAAAAATTACTATATTGAAGTGTTTAATCCCACTCATAATCATCAACCAAAAGCATACATAGAGGCCAATATCTCTTGGAGAGCCAAAATTATTATTTCTCAGCTACAGACTAATTCTCATCAACTCCGTTGTGAAACAGGGCACTGGAAAAGGAAAAAAGAAGTGTGGGAGGAAAGGGTATGCATTTTTTGTTCTTTCGGAGAAGTGGAAACAGAAGAACATTTCATTTTAGAATGTGATGCCTTCAAAGACAACACAGAAAGTTACGCAGATATGTTGGTATCGAGCTCTTGGGATAATCTATTTAGTGAGGATTCTGTCAAGAAGATGGGAGCATTTACTGTGAAGCTTCACAGAAAAAGGGCTAAATACATCAAGCATATGAAGAAGCAATCTGTCCCATAGGCTATCCTTAGCCTTGTGGACGTTAAAATAATTTCTTTCTTTCTTTCTTTCTTCTTCATGGAACAGAGCAATAACATAGTGCTCCAATAACCCTGATGTGATAATATGTGGACTATCGAAAATCGTATTGGCGATTCCAACACTCCAATTCTAGGCTCCTTCTGTTCCGATTTGGTGATGAGATAACAATCCCAGACCCGATAACCTTTCTACTCTTCTCTATAATGGTTTAGGTCCGGGCTGTCATAGTTCAAACTTCGGTGGTTCCAAAGGTCCCTTCCACTCCACTTGTGGTTCTTGCGATGCAATAATGGTTTGGACTTGATTCGGGTATGAACCAGATTCAATAATATTTCAAGTCCAGAACTACGTCCAGATTAAGTATTTTTCAAAGATTTCCTGTGTAAACAGAGGTTCCACTGTGGATCAGAGATTTTGGTTTTTCTTTTTTTCAATAATCACTAATATCATGTTCTGAAATTGTTAATAAAATAGAAAGTTTGCAATAATGAAATTGTAATTTTAAATGTTTAAATATATTCAACAGCGTGGAAGAACTTTTACTACTATTTAAATATGTTTTTTCATCTTTTTTATTATATTTAAAGAAAAAGGATAAAAATTGAATGATCACTCTTTCATAAAAATAAAAATAATTTTGTGGGGTAAGTTTATCTTTTTTTAATTACTCTTAGGAACTTACATTTAGAGAAAGAGTTAAAAAAATATAGAGATTTAATCAAAATAAAGATAATTTTGTCGATGTAAGTTTATCTTTTTAATTATTCTTATGAACCTTCGCTCCTTTTCTTCTGATCTGGCAATGCAATATCAAGCGCCGACTCGATAACCTTTCCACTCTTCTCTATAATGGTTCGGGTCCGGGCTATCGGAGTTCGGATTTCGGCGGTTCCAAAGGCCCCTTCCACTCCACTTGTGGTTCTTGCGATGCGATAATGGTTCGGACCCGATAGGGGTATGAACCAGATTCAATAATATTTCAAGCCCAGAACTATGTAGAGATTAAATCTTTTTCAATGATTTCCTTTGTAAAGAGAGGTTCCACTATGGATCAAAGATTTTGATTTTGATTTTCTTTCATAATCAATAATATCATGTTGTAAAATTCTTAATAAAATAGAGAGTTTTCATTAATGAAATTGTAATTTTAAATGTTTAAATATATTTAGTAGCGTGGAATAACTTTTACAATATTATAAATGCTTAATAAGTTCTTCACTAAGTGAACGATAAAATGGAAAATGGTTAGATGTTGAGGTGCAGTTATCATAGGTTTAGGGTTTAATCTTTGGCAAGAATATATGTTTGAGAGCTGTTTTTAAAAGTTATTAAATATCTAAAATTAACAAAAACATATTAAGTATTTATTTTTAATGAAAAATAAATTTGTATTTTCGAGGTGTTAAATGGGAAATTCAACTTCTTTCCCGATAAATAAAAAGAGAGGCCTTTTTTTTGTTGGGTAGATTTCACTTATTTTTTGTTTTTAAGATTGGAAGATATTGTAAATATAAATTAACAAATTATTGTTTTAATAGTATTTTATATTTATATTTGCTATTTAGGCATAGAGGTGGTTAAAGAATTGTACTTGTTTGGTTAGAGTTAAGATTCTTTGGACTTAAGCAAATAGGTTTCAAGCCTTCCACAAGAGTGAAAGCTTACTTTTTTATGTAGTATTTTATGGACTACCAAGTGACATGGTTTTCCTTGAATAATAGTGGTGATGAGTCAAGATTGATTTTCCCATTGTATTTAAGAAAATAAATTAATACTTGTTATTTAAAATATGATTATTAATGCGTTTTTCTTAATATTTATAAATATCTAATAGAAAATATTATCCACACCTTTACATATAGGTTATTATTATTATTAAAATTACTATTTCACAAATATGGACATGTATAATTTAATAGATACACAAGATATTTAATAGTTCCAATATATATGTACATCTGAAATAGTTCCAGAAATCTTAACGTAGACACTGGAAATGATAGCTATTAGTGATATATGCTTTCATCAAAATAATTTGGATAAATATTTAATGGAGGAACTCATTATGGTAATCATTCATGGAACGAAGCAATAACATAGTGCTCCAATAACCCCGATGTGATAGTATGTAGGCTATTAGAAATCACTATTGGTGATACCAACACTCCAATTCTAGGCTCCTTTCATTCTGATCTGGCGATGCGATAACGATTGCGGACCCGATAACCTTTCCACTCTTCTTTATAATGGTTTGGGTCCGGGCTGTCGGAGTTCAGACTTTGGTGGTTCCAAACGTCCATTCCACTCCACTTTCGGTTTTTCTGATGCAATAATGGTTTGGACCCGATATGGGTACGAACAAGATTCAATAATATTTCAAGTCTAGAACTACATCCAGATTAAGTCTTTTTCAAAGATTTCCTATGTAAAGAGAGGTTCCACTGTGGATCATAGATTTTGGTTTTTCTTTTTTTCAATAATCACTAATATCATGTTCTAAAATTCTTACTAAAATAGAGAGTTTTCATTAATGAAATTGTAATTTTAAATGTTTAGTTATATTCAACAGCATGGACGAAATTTTAATACTATTTTAATATGTTTTTCCAGATTTTTTATTATTTTTAATGATAAAGGATAAAAATTAAATGATCACTATTTCATTAAAAAAAAAAAAAAATTGTGGGGTAAGTTTATCTTTTTTAATTACTCTTAGGAACTTACATTTAGAGAAAAAGCTAATAAAAAATAAAAAATTATCGAGATTTGATAAAAATAAAGATAATTTTGTCCAAGTAAGTTTATATTTTTAATTATTCTTATGAACCTTTGGTCCTTTTGTTCCGATCTGGCGATGCAATAACAACCCGATAATCTTTCCACTATTCTCTATAATGGTTCAGGTTCAGGCTGTCGGAGTTCGAACTTCAACGGTACCAAAGGTCCCTTCCACTGCACTTGTAGTTCTTGTGATGCGATAATGGTTCAGACCCGATACGGGTATGAACCAGATTCAATAATATTTCAGGTCCAGAACTATCTCCAGATCAAGTCATTTTCAAAGATTTCCTGTGTAAACAGAGGTTCCACTGTGGATCATAGATTTTGGATTTTCTTTTTTTTTAATAATCACTGATATCATGTTTTGAAATTGTTAATAAAATAGACAGTTTTCATTAATGAAATTGTAATTTTAAATGTTTAAATATATTCAACAGTGTGGAACAACTTTTACTACTATTTAAATATGTTTTTTTTAGAATTTTAATTATATTTGAAGAAAAAGGATAAAAATTAAATGATCACTATTTCATAAAAATAAAAATAATTTTGTGAGGTAAGTTTATCTTTTTTAATTATTCTTAGAAACTTACATTTACAGAAAAAGTTAATAAAAAATAAAAAATTATCGATATTTAATAAAAATAAAGATAATTTTATGTAGGTAAGTTTATCTTTTTAATTATTCTTATGAACCTTTGCTCCTCCCATTTCGATCCGGTGATGTGATAACAATTGCGGACCCAATAACCTTTCCACTCTTCTCTATAATGGTTCGGGTCTAGGCTCTCGGAGTTCTGATTTTGGCGGTTCCAAAGGTCCCTTCCACTCCACTTGTGGTTCTTGCGACGTGATAATGGTTCAAACTCGATACAGGTATGAACTAGATTCAATTATATTTCAAGTCCAGGACTACGTGTAAACTAAGTCTTTTTCAAATATTTCTTGCGTAAACAGAGGTTCCACTGCGGATCTTAATAATGCATGTAAGAAAACAAGCACGTCAATATGAAAGGGAAACAACCCAACAGGCCTAAGCTTAAGTGCGCACTGGAAACCAAAGATTGAATCACTATTAATAAAATAATAGAACTGGAACTAATACACGCTTAAAAATACCAGTTGACAGGGAACCATACAATCAGATGCACAGAGACATCACAAGGATTTGTCTTTGCTTTGCTCTCTACTCCTTACATAATTAGCTTCTTTGCTTGCTTTCGGAAACCAGAAAGCGAAATAATCTGCTTGATTTTCAGTTTTCTCACCGAACGAGTTTCTACCAGCAGAGTTGAGAATGGTCTTATCTGCTACGATGAAATAAGCTGATCCAATATCCCTAGTCAAAGTACACAACACAGCATGCAATTTCTTTAGGTAATTATAATGAGTGAGACTAATGAGAGTGCGAATGAAGAGAATGTATTCTGCAAATCTGTAATGTATGAAAATTGATACATATATTTATGAGGAGAATCAAGCAACTGCAACATATTAATAATAATGGGGGATTTTATCAAATTAAATTGCTGGCTTACTTGAGGAGACAGTAAGTGTCTGTGCAACGTGGTTGAGGTTAGCCCATGCCCAAGGAATAGCTCTAGCTCCTAGCATCTACACATTATTAACGACACGCGTCATACATTAACCCACCCATCTGCAAATTATTAACGACCAGTGTTATACATTAACCCACCCGAGTAGCGAATAACCCAGTTTCATATGTTTCAGAATGCAAAGAGACATGAGTTTCATTGTAATGCATGAAATGTGTCATTATTACTTGAATTTATGCCTACATACCTCATTGTCATGGTTATGGATGATTGTGAGGCATAAATGGTTCAACTGTCATTGTAATGGATCAAAACGTGTCCTTATGCTTCAACCATTCATACGTTTCAGAATGCAAACAGACCACTTTAAAAGGCACTGTGAAAGGCAGGTGTTTGACACTAATATTTTTATTTCATTTTTTCTCAATCCTACATACGTGGTTATCAACTAGAGGCACAATAAATTTTTAATCATGCTTTGTAAAATATTAATTTAAGTATGGTCTAAGTATGTGTCCTAGACATGCAAGAAAGTTACTGTAGTGAATTTCATTTATTGATTTAGTGACGACTACAAGAATATATTGGCATATTTCAATTGAGGCTATCTGATCAAAAAAATTAATTAAGAAAATGATTAACTTATCGATTCCGATAGGAAGACACCTATCGGCATAATTATGAAATAAAGAAATGATTGTGTAAACGACATGAAATGGATAGTGTACTGTTGAACTCTAAGCAATGATGGTTGGCTGATGCTATAAAGGAAAGAAGAAGATGCCTTCACCCACACATAAACCAACGACATGTAGAAAATCATGACGGACCCATCGGATTGAGACAAAGCCGAATCTTTAAGGATTTTGTGTTTGCCACCTGCAATTCAGCTTTTGCTTTTCTACCCAAAGTGAAAGCAAAAGATCAACTTAAAACATCAACATCGAACTTTAATTGAAAAGCCCAACCAGCACATGGATGAGAATATTATCTAGGGCCTCCAGTAAAAGCAAAAATGGTGTAATAAGAACTTCGATGGCTTTTAATTGGTAAGGATGGCATACATATCAAGATCGAAAGAAAACTAATAATATGCCCTCAAAGAGATTTGAAAATAGAAAAAGAAAGAAGAAGATGCCTTGGTTAGAAAAGAGAAAGTGATGAAGAGTATCAAAAGGAGGAGGGGTAGAACAGAGTGATCTATCGAATGAGATAACCATTGGCACATTGAGATGAGCATGCCAATGGTAATTTTGAATAATACTTTATTCACCTTCATCTCTGCACTGGCCTATGGGAATTCATGAAGTTCAGATCGTTTGGGGCGCCGATAAAGGCGTAGTCTGCTGGATGCTGCGCCCCTTGGGACACTCCCAACTTATTCTCCGCTGCAACATTGGGAGGGTCGTATTTCCAAGAGGGTGGAGTGTTATACACTGCAAGAAGATATTCCGTCTAAGAGGAAATGGGTGGAAACATGTTATCATGGACAATAAAATGTGTTATTAAATCACTCGCATAATATGGTAGGAACTATAGACCTTGGAAGATGTTATCGCTTACGTTACATCAGTGCTACAATAGCCTGGGCGGACACTGCATGGACGGTCGTGCTGCCGAAGTCACCGCCTGTGCAAACACAGCTTACCACTCGGATAACACAGTGGACATGTGCACTGCACAGGCACCTGCTGCCAATGCGCCCACCCGTGGGAATGCACTTTACTGCTCAAGGTAGCTGGTGAAGGCTCAGCCGCTGATGATTACCCCGCAGCAATAACTTGCAGCAACGAAGTTGACCGTGCCACAGCCGTTGTCAACTGAAATATGTTATTTGTAAGTAAAAGCGCTAGACAAACACCAATTCATGTGCCCCACTTTTGTGGGCAAGTTTGGGTTTAATTTCTGGTGGAATGATATCGGAAATTTGATTTCCATTGCGACAAAACCTAGGGAAAAACCTCTTCCAAGGTTACACTTTCTCTTCAGATTGTGCCATTGATGTATTTTGCCTATCGATGAACATGTTTCCATCAGTTCCCCTCCCGTTTTTGTGGGGGAGAAATTTGCTGCCTATGTAGGAAAATTGATCTTATTGACTTCATGCTTCATATGCCCCTCTCTCAAGAGAAATATCGAAGAATATCCTCTTGGAGTGCAAAGTATTCACTCTTTTTAAATTCTTACCATCACAATGTTGTAGCCAAGAATAAGTTTGGGAGAGTTCGAAGGGTCATAGCAATCAGCCGACTACGCATTGGATGAGCGCCCCAACTGGTGTGAGCTTCATGAACTGCCGTAAGTGAAGGCAGCGTTGTAAAGCTAATAAAACATTATTCAAAATTAACCATTATTTTGCTTCTTGACCTGTTTTAAGATTTTTAAAATTTTTTAATGGAAGATTATGATTATGTGAAATTGATCATTGGAAAATGGACTTCATGTATGTTGACACCTAATCCGAAACGGATGGGTGAATTGGACAGTCATCCAGAAGATGAACTGATCTGTCTCATTTGTATATATAAATATAGGTTACCTAATGAATATGAATATCAGTTTTCTCTCGCTCATTAAGCCTGGAGTTACCCTGGCCTGACATGGTATCAGAGCACAGGTCCCAGTAATAGTAGTAACTTCTCAGTCTCTGACATCCCTGCCGCTGCAGACTGCCGCTGCCTGAAGACTGCCTTCATTGATACGCCTGCCGCTGCCTGGAGACTGCGGGTGCATGCAAACGCCTGATGGGTAACGTATGATTGTTGCTTATTGAAACGCTTTGCTTTCTGAGTACGCACCTGAAGCTAGAATCATACCATTGAAACGCCTTTCTTATTGAGTACTCAGCCGAATTGAGACTGGACGGATTTTTTTTATATTGAAGCTCTCTCCTTCCGTTGGTTCTTCCCGAGTTAGTTTCCCAAGGCTTTTAAATCTTAGCGGTTCTAGTGTCACCTGATCAAATTCTCCCACCTTCTGAAAATGCTCCAAAAGAGCCGACTTTTCATATGTTATGCCACTTGTGAGAGTTAACAAGTGTTCTTCCTGCGTGCGCTCAGTTAAGTGCTCTCTGGTACGCCGAGGAAATCCATGGTCGAATGCCTTTGATGCCATGGAGGAAATCCATGGTCGAATGTTTTGAGATGCGCGGATTGCTATTTTGCTATCTGTTGGACAGTCAAAACATCTGAACGGAATTTCATAGTTGTTGTTGGGAGGGCCGTAAGAAAACAATGATAAGTATTGTTTAAATCTGGTGTTTTAAATTTGAGAAAGACTGTCACAGCCATGAATGTCTTTTATGCTTTGAAGAGGCAGGGCCGAACCCTCTATGGGTTTGGAGGTTAAGGAGGCGGAGTGTCCCGATTGATTTCATCTTCTGATGGTGTCTCTAGATGCCACTTCTTTGTCCCTTTGGGAACTGTTTCTTCGAACTTCTGTTTTGTTGTAGGACTTTCATTAAAATCAGCTCTACACATAACTCTTTTGTATCTTCAGGATACTTGTGACAGTGGACTATAAAGCAGAATTTTAAAATGATATATGGTCATTTTTAAAACAGAGATATATATGGTGGTGATAGCAGAATTTTAAATTTTTTGATATATATGAGCTGAGATATATATGGAGATAGCAGAATTTTAAATTTTTTGATATATATGAGCTGAGATATATATGGAGATAGCAGAATTTTAAATGACATGAGCTGAGATATATATATGGTGATTTAAAGTAGAGTTTTGAAGTGTAGAAATGGTGATATAAAACAGGGTTTTAAATGATTTTTTTCTCCATACCCATTTTTTAAAGCAGAGATATACACAGTAATTCTCCATATCAAAATCATTTTTTTAAAGCAGCAAAGTACTTTTTTTTAAGAGTATTTTTCTCATCAGAAGTATATCAGCAGCAGTAACAAAATGCATTCAATCATCTCTATGATAGGAATAGTTCTCACTGGCAAGGAGAACTATCCTGACTGGTCCCGGATGGTACAACACACCCTCATTTTCAATGAGCTGTGGAAAGGAGTGTGTGTCGGAGAAGGAGACAGTGACCCAGAAAGGCCTACATCAGACAAAGAGCTTGCCATCTGGGAAAGCAAGAACAGCAAAGCGTATGCATTAATAGCAGCGTCTGTAAATAAGGAGGTGATTCGTCACCTTAAAACATGTTCAACTGCCTTTGAAGCTTTACAAAAGCTGAAAGAGCTCTATGACTCACATTCTGCACTTGAAGTCGTCCAACTTATGATTAAACTCTTCACTCTTGAACTGCAAAATAATGACCCTCTTGCTCTTGCATTTGAAATAAAATCTATAGTGCATGATATCAAATCCACTAAAGTTGAGCTAGATATATCTCTTATTGATTTTCTCAAGGGCACTGTATCCTACATACTCCAATTATCTTGAGTCTTTGCAAGCAAATGGAAATCTCAAGGATATAACCTTTGACTCTCTTGTGAAAAAGTTTGCTGAAAGAGAAAAAGCCTTTGGAAAGAAGACAGTCCCTGAATCTTCAGAAGAGACTGTATGCCTGGCTAATAAAGAAAAATATCTTGTTCAAGATTCTACAAGAAGAAGAGGTGGACGAAGAGGAAGAGGAAGATACTTCAGAGGCAAGGGGGGTAGACATTCTCAAGGAGAAAATGCAGATTTACATTGTATTCGCTGCAAAAGAAATGGATCACATGATGCCTCTACATGCAAGCTACCATGGGACAAAATTGAGCAGAGAAGAAACCAACAGAAAGGTAAAACTGATGATATAGACAAAGGTAAAGCACCTGAATCTGCTTACTATGTTGAGGCACAATGTAACATTGGAGTAAATGAAGATTTGTTTAATACTTCACTTGCTTCCTGGAAAAATGATTGGCTGCTTGATTCAGGAGCAACCTGTCACATGACTCATAGAAAAGTTTTTTTTGAAGATTTCACTGACAATGTTGATGGAGTAGTATACTTTGCAGATCAATCAAAAATCAAGCCATCAGGGCTTGGCACAATCAGGCTTAAACTGCCTGGTCTCTTAGACTTTCTTCTTGATCATGTTCTATATCTCCCACAACTCAAGAGAAACTTGTTGTCCTTGGTCCACATCCGCCAGCAAGGTTACTCCATTCATATGTTTGATGGCAAGCTTGAGGTGAGAAAAGCATCTGATCACTCACTTGTCATGAGGGGAATAGAAGAAGAAAGACTTTTCAAACTGCAAGGAACATCTGTTCATGCACAACATTTCTCATATATTTCTCATCATGAAGAACGTACACTTCCATCAAGTTTATTATGGCATGCTAGATTTGGACATTTAAACTATGATAGTCTCCGTTTATTGAAGAAAATGGTGTTGCTGGTTTGCCTACAATTCCTAGAAAACTTAAGCAATGTGATGCTTGCATTCTAGGAACATAGCAAACAGTGTTTTCATGACTCACATTCAAGAGCACATAGGAAGCTTGAACTTATTCATTCAGATTTATGTGGTCCAATGCCTGTTCCTTCTGCAAATGGAAATAAATATATCATGACATTTATTGATGACTACACCAGAATGTGTTGGGTTTATTTATTGAAGAACAAATCTGATGCTTTCCTAACATTCAAGAATTTTCATAAATGGATTGAAAATGATGCACAATCTCATATTGGGTCTATTCGCACTGATAATGGAAAAGAATATACATCAAATGAATTTGAAAACTATCTTCGCCAACATGGGATCAAACATCAAACAACTGTGCCTTATAATCCCCAACAGTGGTGTAGCTGAAAGAATGAATAGAACAATCTTGAATATGGTACGATCCATGCTCTTTTTCAAAAATGTAAAGATAATGTTTTGGGCTGATGTTGTCCTATGTGCTGCATACATAAAGAATAGATGTCCATCTAGTGCTATAAGAAACAAGACTCCTTATGAATTGTGGTATGGACATGTTCCTTCGGTAAAACATCTCAAGATTTTTGGTTCCACCTATTATGCTTTGATACCAAAGGTACATGAAACAAACTTGGTGCTAGAAGTCGTAAGTGTATATTCCTGGGGTATTCAAAATTTCAAACACCTCCAAAGCATACCGCCTCTATGATGAAGAAAATAAAAAGTTTGTTATATCTAGAGATGTAATTTTTTTTGAATCATCCAAATCTGACAATGTTGTTGAGCGGCAACTTGATCGCTTGGATAGATTCGCAAAAATGAAATCATTTCAAGAATTTGAAAATCAGATTCCACATCTTGAAGGGGGGATTCCTATACTAGATCAACATGTGGAATCTTCTTCTGAAGAATATTCTCCCCCGTCTGAAACTCCAACAACGGATGATGCTTTACGTGATGTAATTGATAGAATTGGGAGACTCAATCTTGATTCACTCCCAACTCAATTAACAGAGTAGCCTGGACCATCTCAGAAAGGTCCCCCGAAGTGGCTGACGAAGACACTTGAAAGTGTTCATCCTGATGAAATTGGAAAAACAGGAACCAGAAATTCAAACCGACGAAATGGAGGTGATGTAGATGACTCTAATTCACCTGTTGATATGGATGTTTCTTATGATTGTGAATTGAACTTGTCTACAGATTTTGAACCAACTTCCTTTAAAGAAGCTGCTTCTCATAATGAATGGAAAGAAGCGATGCAAAAGGAGTATGATGCCCTCATAAAAAATGGAACTTGGAAGTTGGTTGATCCTCCATTTGGAACCAAACCAATTGGCTGCAAGTGGGTCTACAAGAACAAGTATAAAGCTGATGGCTCACTTGACAAGCACAAAGCTAGGCTTGTGGCAAAAGATTTTGCACAGAAGAAAGGGGTCGATTATGAGGAGACTTTTGCCCCCACAGCAAAATGGGCTACCATCCGGACACTCTTTGCCCTAGCAGCTCAGAACGGTTGGAAAGTCCATCAAATGGATGTAAAAACTGCTTTCTTGAATAGAGATCTAAAAGAGAATGTTTTTATGTCCCAGCCTAAAGGATTTGCTGTGAAAGGACATGAACATAAAGTATGCAAACTTGTGAAGTCCTTGTATGGCCTCAAACAAGCACCGCGAGCCTGGTATGAAAAACTAACTGAGCATCTTCTGAAACTCAATTCCAAACATTATGATCTTGATGATGCAACTTTATTTGTCAAGAAAGTTGGCAAAACAGATGTATATCTTGTGGTATATGTAGATGATCTTTTGATGACAGGGAACAATGAAAGCTACATTGCATCCATAAAGAAGGATTTGGGGAAAAGTTTTGAAATGACTGATTTGGGCTATGTTCATTACTATCTTGGCATTGAAGTAACCCAACATCCAAAGTCCATATTTCTTTCTCAAAAGAAATACATTGGAGATTTGTTGAACTGGTTTGGCATGACAGAGTGCAATCCTCTTACTACAATGGAACAAAACTTAAAGCTCACATCTATTGAAGGAAAGGAATTTGAGGATGCAACAAAGTATAGACAGCTTGTAGGAAGTCTCAACTACCTAACTACTACCAGACCAGACATTTCGTTTGCTGTTGGAATCCTCTCCAGGTTTATGCAAAAGCCCTGTGAGGGACATTGGTCTGCTGCAAAAAGAGTTCTAAGGTACTTGAAGGGAACTCAAGACTTTGGAATCAAGTATACACAGGTGGACGACTTCAGCTTGATTGGTACTTTGATTCAAACTTCGATGGAGACA